>JAQQSV010002737.1:0-11334 GCA_028646515.1 Pseudochirops corinnae | reverse complement strand
GGGGGGGGAAGGGAGGGGAGAAAATCAGAAACTCAAGTGATTGTGGAACTGAATCTTGTAAATTAAAAGTAAATGAGTAAATAAATAAAAAAAAAATAAAAAAAAATAAAAAAAATATTATTTGCTTTTTACATTAAGATAGCTTTACCCCCAGTATTCCTTCAAAAGAACAATCCTGAATAACAAATCATGTATTTTTAAGTCGAAAAAAAGAAAAGGAGAAAAAAATCAGAACAACAAATCAGTTCTGGAAAAGTTTCATAACATGTGCAACACACTGCACCTACGGATGTCCTACCTTTATGAAGGGGTGAGTTGGGGATATCTTATTTCTACTTGTGAGTCAAGCTTATTCATTATATTTATTCAACGTTCACTTTTGAGTGTGTGTGTGTGTGTGTGTGTGTGTGTGTGTGTGTGTGTTTCTTTCCATTTACATTGGTGCCCTCATTGTGTATATAGTTTTCTTGGTTCCACTTAGTTAACTCTGAATAAGTTCATATCAGTCTTTTTTGCTCTTATTTAAGCTTTTATTTCCCCCCAATTATATATAAAAACAATTCTGACTTTTTTCCAGATTTTGAGTCCCAAATTCTATCCCTCTCTCCCCTCAAAAAAATCCCGAGAAAAATAGTTTAAAAAGTGTCTTTGATTTGCATTCAGGCTCCACTGGTTCTTTCTCTGGAGATGGATAGCACCTTTCATCTTAAGTCCTAAAATTATCTTAGATTATTGTGTTGCTGAAAATAGCTAAGTTATTCATATTAGATCATCATTCAACATTGCTGTTACTGTGTACAGTGCTCATTTCACTTTGTATCAGTTCATATATGTTTTTCCATGTTTTCTGAGAGCATCCTGCTCGTTTCTTAAAAGACAATAATATTCCATCACAATCATATACAACATCCTGTTCAGCTATTCCCCTATTGATGGATATCACCATAATTTCCAATTCTTTTCCACCACTAAAAGAGCAGCTATAAATCTTTTTGTACGCATAGGTCCATTCCCTTTTTTAAAAAAAAATCTCTTTGGGATACAGACCTAGTGGTATTGCTGTGTCAAAGGGTATGCACAGTTTTATAGCCCTTTGGACATAGATCTAAATTAATCTCCAGAAAAGTTGAATCAGTATATAATTTCTCTAATAGTACTTCAGTGTTTTAATTTTTCCATGTCCCCTGCAACATTTGTCACTCTCCTTTTCTGTCATACTAGCCAATCTGACAGGTGTCAGGTAGTAGCTTAGAATTGCTTTAATTTGCATTTCTCTCAGTTGTGATTTAGAGCATTTTTTAATAAGACTGTCTATGTTTAGTTTTGATTACCTTGTCTGAAAACTGCCTGTTCATAAACTTTGACCATTTATCAGTTGAGGAATGGCTCTTATTTCTATAAATTTGTCACAGTTTTCTTTGTTTGAGAAACGAAG
Organism: Pseudochirops corinnae; assembly: GCA_028646515.1. Taxonomy (NCBI): domain Eukaryota; kingdom Metazoa; phylum Chordata; class Mammalia; order Diprotodontia; family Pseudocheiridae; genus Pseudochirops; species Pseudochirops corinnae. The sequence continues at coordinate 9,899 of JAQQSV010002737.1, read as the reverse complement.
TTTTCATTAAAGAAACACACCAATTTTGTTCACAGTAATGATTACCAACAATGTATTTCCCTCCATCCTATTTTATGTGTTTATCCTACTCTCTCTCTCAATTCTCAAAAGGGTTTTTCCTGGGGGTTGGAGCCAAGATAGCAGAGTAAAAATGGGAACTTGCTTGAGCTACCTCTCCTAACATCTCCAATACTTGTAAAAAAATGACACTAAACAAATTTTGGAGCTACAGAACTCACAAAGTAACAGAGAGAAACAAATCTGAGGCTGAGGGCAGCCTGGCAGGCCCACAGGAAGGGTCTATCACACCAAGGAGGGAGCTGAGCACAGTCCTGTGTGAGTGGCACCAGCCCAGACTAGTGGCCCAGACTGTCCAGAGCAGGAGAGTGAATCGAGGGCAACTTTGGCAGTTTACAGACTTCTCAACCCATAAATGCCAAAGAGAAAGTAAGAAGTCTGTTGGAACTTGGTAAAATAAGAACGCCAACCAAATCCTGCTCCTTGGCAAAAGAGGGGGTAGCAGCAGCATGGTGGCTGCAACTGCTGTTGCATGGCTGTCCTTGGAGCTCTAGGTCAGCAGTTAGTAGGGGGACCTAGCAACTATTCAGAGGGTAATCAGTCTTGCTTTGACATGCTTGGGTCTGGGTTGCAATCTTGGGTGGTGGTCCTGGGGACAGGAATGCTAGCATGCCAGAGCTTGTACTGACTGTAGAGAGGACACCCTCCTCATAGCTCTGACAACAGCTATAAAACCCTCAGAATTTTGGGACATAGCTCTCTTCACTCTGGAAGCAGAGTTCTACTATGGCAAAGAGCTGAAAAGTCAAGTAATTGGTTGGCAAAATGAGCAAATAGAGGAAGCACAATCTGACCATAGAATGTTTGGGGGAAAAAAGAGGATCAAAATATGGAACTGGAAGAAGAAAACAAAGTCAAAACTCCTGCAGCAAAAGCCTCCAAGAAAACTATGAACTGGTTGTAGTACATGGAGGAGCTCAAGAAAGATTTTGAAAATCAAGTAAGAGAAGTAGAGGAAAAATTGGGAAGAAAAATGAGGATAATGCAAGAAAATCATGAAAAGCAAGTCAACAGCCAGCAAAAGAAGACCTTCCAAAATACTGAAAAAAATAAGACCTTAAAAATAGACTAAGTCAAATGGCAAAAGAGACCCAAAAAGCCAATGAAGTGAAGAATGCCTTTTAAAGTTGAATTGGCCAGATCGAAAAAGAATTTCAAAAACTCATTGAAGAGAATGATTCCTTCAAAATTAGATTGGAGCAAATGGAAGCTAATGTCTTTATGATAAATCAAGATACTATAAAACAGATGCAAATAAATGAAAAAATGGAAGGCAATGTCAACTATCTCATTGGAAAAACCAACCTGGAAAGTAGATCCAGGAGAGATAATTTAATAATTACTAGACTACCTAAAAGCCATGATAAAAAAAATAGCCTAGAAATTATCCTTCAAAAAATTCTCAAGAAAAATTGCCCTGATATTCTAGAACCAGAGGGCAAAATAGAAATTAAAAGAATTCACTGATCTCCTCTTGAAAAAGATCCCAAAAAGAAAACTCTGAGGAATATTATAACCAAATTCCAGAGTTCCCAGTTCAAGGAGAAAATATTACAAGTAGTCAAGAAACAATTTGAGTATTGTGGAAACACAATCAGGATAACACAAGATCTAGCATCTTCTATATTAAGTGATCTAAGGGCTTGGAATATGATATTCCAGAAGTCAAAGGAGCTAGGATTAAAACAAAGAAATCCCCTACCCAGTAAAACTCAGTATAATACTTCAGGGGAAAATATGGACATTCAATGACAAGCATTCTTTTTTTTTTAACATTTCGTAACATTTTTTCTTTTTTTAAATAATTGAACTTTTGTTTATTTTTGGTTTACGTCATTCATTTACATGAGATTTTGAGTTACAAATTTTCTCCCTGTCTTTCTCCTACCCACCACCCCAAAACAGTGATCCCACAATGACAAGCATTCTTGTTGAAAATATTAGAGCTGAATAGAAAATTTGACTTTCAAATATAAGAAGCAAGAGAAGCATGATAAGGTAAACAGGAAAAAGCAATCATAAGGAACTTATTAAAATTGAACTATTTACATTCCTACATGGAAAAATTATAATGGTAACTCATGAGACTTTTCTCAGTATGAGGATAGTTGAAGGGAATATATTTGTATCTATATGTATAGATTCATATATATGTATGTATAGAAAGGTTTATGTGTGCATAGATATATATGTGAGCATGTGTATATGTGTATAATTGTATATGTAGACAGAGGACACAGCATGAGTTGAACATGAACTGATGATATCTAAAAAATAAAATTAAGAAGTGAGAGAGGAATATATTGGGAGAAGGAGAAAGGGAGAGATAGAATAGTGTAAATTATCTCATAAAAAAGAGGCAAGAGAAAACTGTTGTAATGGAGGGGAAGAGCAGGAAGGTGAAAGGGAATGGGTCAACCTTACTCTCATTGCATTTTGCTTAAGGAGGGCATAACATATACACTCAGTTGGTTATCTTACCCTACGTGAAGTTAGGGGGGAAGGATATAAGAGGTGGGATGATAGAAGGGAGGGCAGATTAGGGGAGAGGGTAGTTAGAAGCAAATACTTTTATAAACTGACATGGTCAAAGGAGAAAATAGAATAAGAGGGGGTTGGGATAGGATGGAGGGAAATATAGTTAGTCTTTCATAATACAGCTACTATGGAAATGTTTTGTGCAACTGCACATGTACAACCTATATTGAATTGCTTGCCTTCCCAGTGGGGGTGGGTGAGGAGGGAAGAAGAGAAAGAATCTGAAATCGAAATTTTAAAAACAAATTTTTTAAAAATTATTTTTTACATGTAACTGGGAAATAAGATATATAAAAAAAGGTACTGAGGTATAGAAATCCACCTTGCCCTACTAGAAATTTAGGGCATGTGGGGAAGGATATAAGAGAGAAAAGATTGTGGGAAGGGGCATTTAGTAGCCTCACTATCTTGGGGTGAGGTGTAGGGGAGGGATTGGGAGAAAATTTGTAACTTAAAATCTTGTGGAAATAAATGTTGAAAACTAAAAATAAATGAATTAAAAATGAAAAGTGTTTTTTCTTTGACTTTACCTCCCCCAAACTGCTCTCCCTACTATCAGCTCCCCTCACCCCTTCTCTTTTCTCCTTCTTTTCCTACTTTCCTGAATGGTAAGATTGATTCCCACATCTGAGTGTGTATGTTATTTCCTCTTTAGGTTAATTCTGATGAGAGTAAGTTTCTTGTCCTCTCTTCTCTGCTCCCCTCATTTTTCTGTGTGTAGTAAAATATCTTTAAGGCCTCTTTTAGATAATTTATCCCATTCTACCTCCTCCTTTTTCCTTCTCCAAGTGCATTCATTTTTTTCATCCCTTAATTTTATTTTTTTAGATAATCATACCATTACATTCAATTCACACCTCTGTTTTCTATGTATACTTCTTTCTAACTGCCCTAACAATAAGAAAGTTTTTACTAGTTATAAATATAATTTTCACATGTAGGAATGGAAATAGTTTAACCTTATCAAATCCTTCATGATTTCTCTTTCCTGTTTATCTTTTTATGCTTCTTTTGAATATTGTATTTGAAAGTCAAATTTGAGTAGTGTTTAATTATTCTTTAAAATTTGATAGAATTTTCCTTTGAATCCATTAGAACCTCGAGACTTTCCCTTGGGTAGTTTCTTTGGAGCTAGCTTTAATTACATTTCTGAGACTGAGTTATTTGAGCTATTTGATATTCTATCAATTTGGATATTTTATATTTTTGAAGATATTCCTCTATTTCTTTTGTGTTTTCAGTTTTGCTAGCATGGTCCCCATTATATGGTCCCCATCTTCCTTTATGGCATATTACTCATCCTTTACAGGAACATTCATCAGTATTACCTTCTTCCATCATTGAAGCAAGATTTTCTCCTTTCTTGCTCTTTTCAAAAATCTATTTCCTACCCTCATTTCCCGTTCTCCCATAGTTTCTCTTTTTCCAGAGAGACGAGTTATTTTCTCATCATTGTTATCCTTTGACTCGATTAGTATACATCATATATTTCCTTTCATTCTTTCCTTCCCCTCACCTTTTTATGTACTCTTCTGTTTTTTAATTTAGCTCTACAAAAGACACTCACCTATAGGCATAGTGTTGTATGTAGTAATCTATGATATTTCAGGCTGATTTTTCATCTACAGGTTTTATTGTACTTTGGCTTTGTCTCCTCTCATACATTAAACAAGAACTCTTTTAATAATCATCTCCCTGTTGATATTGTTGTTTTTCTTTTCCTTGTTTGCTATATTTATTTACTCATTTCTGTTGATTGAGGTCTTTGGAGAGCAAATAATCAGTTCAGGTCTGTTTTTTCTTTCTCAGGTGGTTTCAAATGTCTCTTTATGATTTTGATACTCTAGACTTTTAAAATATTTAATTAGGTTCAGATTTGCAGAGCAAATCTCCCCTTGGGTTGCAATTTGAGTTCCATTCTTATTTGGTACACATCATTCCTTTCCCATCCTCCATTTCTGGGTTTTTTGGTTGTTGTTTTTTTTTTTTTTTTTTTGGTGAATGCAGAATAGTCTTATGTTATTTGGATTTCTTTTCTTTTATATTTGAAAGTTATTTTTTTCCTGACCAGTTGCAGGACTTGTTATTTCTCAGTTTTTAATTGTTAATTTTAAGCACTATGTACTTTGAAATTTGCAGTGTTAGCTTTTCTTTTTGTTTTTACCTGAAGTTGATGTGGATTCTTTTAAGTGGCACTTTGTTTTCTATGTTCAGTAGCTCTGGGTAATTTTCTTGCATTATTTCTTGAATTATGGTCTTCAATATTTTTGACATGATATGTTCTTTTGCAATGTACTCTATGGTTGAGATTATGTTGTTCTTGTATTTTTTTTCTCTTCTTCCAGACTATTCTTCACTGTACATATTTGCTTTCTCAATTTACTATCCTCTCTTTTGTTTCTTTGGTGAGAAATGAAATCCACCGTAATGACTTCAAGTTTTTCTATTCTGTCAATTAATTCTTCTGTATAGGTGATAAATTCTATTTTAATGATTCTTATCTTTCTTTTAAACTATTCAGCATTCTGTGGCTCTTCTCCTCTCAAAATCCATAAGGTTTTCTGCCTCATCAGGTGTTGAACTATTTTCCTTTGTTTTGCAGTATTTTTTTTCACAGATGCCTAAACTCTTTTACTAGATTGGAGGCCACATTTACTTTTGTTGTTAATGTCTTCTTTATTAGTTCATCTGATTATGCTTAAGGTCTTTGAATTTTCTTCCCCCTGAGATCTTTGGTAATTCTAGTCTTTCCCCCCTTATTTTCCCTTGTTCACTTTCTGACCCCATCGATCCTCTCTGGTGGTGTTTTTTTGGTGGGGCCTGATTCACAAAACACCTCCTCATCCTCCTCCTTTCATACTGGGTAATTCAGTTTACTAGGTCTCTGCCACCAGTGACTTCTAGGAAGTCAGAACTGGCCCAAGCTGCTGATCCTCTTTACTTCAGGCTTAGTAGTGTGCTACACAGTGTTCTACAGATACATCTTTCCCTGTTCCATCTAATCTTTGGTTCTATGGCCCAGCATCACAGAGTTCTGCCATGATGATAACAAAGCCTCTACAAATTTCTACTATTTGGAGGTTGATATTGGGAAGTGGGAGAATGAATTAATATGTGAAGTGAATCTGCTTACAAACCAGATTTGACTTGTGTAACCTTGCTGCTGGGAGACTTGGTGGTGGGGGAGGGTCCAGAGTAAGCATTCATTAGAAATTCAGGAATGTTGGACTCTTTGCTGTTAGTTAATGGAGTTTTTAACCTTGTTTGGGTTCTTGATGTCCTAGAAAGTGGAGACAGCTGAAATTTCTTTAAATGTGGGGCATAATTTCTGTTTTGGAGAGTTTGAGGGATGTCAAGGGTTGGACAAAATTTCTACTCCTCTATCTTGTTTGGTCATATGAACCAGAAGTCATAATAATCTCTAATGTAGGCTTTCCTCCAGGTTCTGCCCCTCTCAAATCCATCTTTTATACCATTATATAAGAAGTCTTTCTAATGAATGATTTTGATCACACTACCCTTCTACTAAAAAACAAAAAAAAACAAAAACACTAAAACAAAAACCTTTAGTGGCTTCTCATTAGTTGCTAAATCATTTAGAAAAAATATCATCTTAGGATTCAAGTCTCTGTAAAGTCTTGCTTCATTTTTTCCATATGTATCTCACATTTTCCTTCCCCCACTCGATATTCAATTTCAACCCAATTACTCAGTGTTCTCCATTCTAGTTATACATTAGCACATCTCTGTCATTTCTCAAAATATTCCCTCTTGTCAGTATTAGACTCTGTCTTCATAGTTGTTTCTTGAAACAGGTGCATTATTTTACCATTCATGCCTAGTGCTATTGTCTATTCTTTCACAAAATCACAGAATTTCAGAATTCGTAGGGGCTCTAACAGTCATCTAGTCCAACCTATATGTGAAAGGAATCCCTATTTTAACTTATATGGCAAATAATAGTTCTGCCTCTGTTTGAAGGTTTCCATGGAGGGGACACCTACCACCTCTACTTTTAGACAGTTCCATTGTTAGGAAGTTATTTTCCCCTCTGACATCAACTAAATATACCTTATTGCAATTTCTACTCATTATATCTCAATCTACCTTCCGTAACCAAACACAACAAATTCAATCTCTTCTTCATATGACAGTCTTTAAAATGCTTGAGAATTTCTATCATTTTTACTTCCCAATCAAGTCTTCTCTTCTCCAGGCTAAATAATCTCACTCTCTTCACAGGATCTTCACATGACATGAACTCAAGGCCCTTTATCATCTTGGCTGCTCTCCTGTGGAAACTCTCTACTTTATTGCCTTTCCTAAACTAGGACATCCTAAACTGAATGTGACCATTCAATTAAGGTTCAGTGAGGAGAGATTATAACAAGACCAACACTTCCATACTCCTGAAAGCTATGCCTTGCTTAACATAGTCCAAGATTGCGTTAGTTTTCATAACTGCCACATCACAATGCTCACTGGTGCTGAGCTCTAAGTTAATGAATGTACCCCCAACTTCCACTGATCACTTAAAAAACTCTGCCACCTAACCATGGCTTCCCCTTCCTATACTCATGAATCTGACTTTTTGGTGCCAAATGTTAGACTTTCATTGACCTTGAAGGAATTTTATCATAATGACTTCAGTCCAGAGTTCTAACTTGTTAAGATCCATTTAGATCCTGACTTTGGCATTCAATGTATTAACTATTTCTCCTCACTTTAGGTTATATTCAGAGTTGATATATATTTCACTCATGCAAGTTACTGATTTAAAAAATTTCCCAACACAGGCAAAATTATCTATCTCTAGGATACTCCACTGAAGATCCTCTGCCATGTTGACATTGAACCACAAACAACTGTTCTTTGAGTCTTGCTAGTCAACTATTTGAAATCCATTTATTTGGATTATGGTATGGCACAACTCTCTATCTTCTCCATAAGAATAATATAAGATACTTTGTTGAAAGCTAGGTAAACTGTATCCACATTGTAAACTTCATCTACAGTTTAGCAACTGTACAAAAAAGGAAATTAATTTAGCATTTTTTATGTTCTTTATGAGGTCATGGTAGTTCTTTGTACTAATCACTTTCCTTTCTATATGTATGCCAACCATTTCTTTAAAGCTTAGAATTTCCCTAGTAATCCAAGTGACAAACACTGATTTTCTAAGGACTGGGTAGGGTTCCTGCAAAGAATTTGTTTCTCTGCACCTTTGCTTATTTCCACAATCCCTACAGTGCCACTTGTTTTCTGAAGTTCTTGATGGTCTTCCCAAAAGCTGTTTCTGATCTCCATTACCTATTACTACTCCCTTTTGTTGTTCTCTTTAATCCTTCTTTTTAAAACCCTTGTCACTTGCCAACAAGTGGTGTTTCATTGCCCAGCTCATCTTCTTACCCTACAATGTTGCCAGCCTGCTCAGCCTTAGGCAAATGGTACTTATACACTGTTTCAGGAAGAGCAGATCACTAACACATGCCACACATGCAAAGAACCTTCAGGTATATTTATAGCTCAAAAACACATCCCTCTCTTCTTCATCCTTGTTTTTCATTATGCCTAGGCCTTAATTTTATAGAATATGGGTCTAGTCCATAGGAACTCTTCTTTTCCATTAAGCATATTTTTATTGATATCCCCTCTATTTTTCATTGACTAATGAAGGCAGGTGGTGGAACAAATAGACTGCTGGGCCTGGAGTAAAAAAATATAGCCTCAGACACTTACTAGCTGTGCAATCCTGGGCACTTACTTGTTTTTTGCCTCAATTCCCCCACTATAAGGGGAGGTAATAATAGTACCCACTTCCCAAGTTAATTGTGAGGATCCAAGGAGATAATATTGGTAAAGTATTTAGAAAAAGACAGAAATAAATCATCAAATAAATGTTTATTTTCTCCTCTTCCCAATGAGCCATCCCACGCAAAAAAGAATACTAAAAAAGAGAAGAGAAAAATAACAGCCCAATAAGCCAATACATAGTCTGAAAATGTATGTAGTGTTCCATATAAACGATCTTCTACAACGATGTGAGGTGTCATTTCTTTTTTTTTCCTTTTTCTTTCTTTTTTGGGAGGGATGTTTGTTCTAATTTTGAAACATTCACTTTTTGTTGTTTTCTTGTTGTTATCCTTTCCTTACACATTATTGTAGTCATTGAATATGTTATTTTCTTGGCTCAGCTTACTTTACTGCATCAATTCATGCAAATCTTTCAAAGCTTATCTCTGTTCATCATTTTAACTGTGATGCAGAGTTATATTCCATTACATTCATATGCTAATTTTCTGGCCTCTCTTTCTCTTTCTTCTTTGTTGGATCTTTTTCCAACTTACATTGACTGATTTCGAAAAAGATTCTGTCCTGGGCTTTCATATTTTCTTCTTTCTCTGTACTATCCTGCTTGGTGAACTCATTAGCCGTCATGAGTTCAAATGAACATATCTACACAAAAACTTGAAGATCTATTTTTTCCAACCTTCATCTCTTTCCTCACCTCCAGTTTGTCATCATTACTGCTTATTCGACTCCTCTAACTGAATGTTTTATAGGTGTCTCAAAGTCAGTGTATCTAAAAGAAAATTCATTCTTTTTCTGCATAAACTCTTACCTCTTCCTAACTTCTCTGTCAAAGGGCACCACTCTTGGGGGTTAATCTCTGCCCAGCCAGGGACGCCCAAAACTCTTGCGGTTTCATGATGTGATGTGGTGGGACTTTCTCAAAGAATTCAGTCAGACCACCTCTAATCCAAATATAGGCAATTTTTGAGATTGATGCCTCTCATAAAGCAGGCTAAGTTCCAAGAGGAACCAGGAACTTCAAAGACAGCAAGATGGATTTTTATAGGGTAGAGATGTAATTACATAACAGAAATTATGAATGTTAAAGAGGTAAGAGAGGTTTGTTGAGATATTAGGTAATAGGGGAGGGGTCCCAGCCACAGTTGAACTGTGCATGTGATTAACCACAATGCATACAGAAAACCCCATGGGGGGGAGGGTGTTGTATGTATGAAAATGATATTATAATAAGCTTGTGCAGCTGCCTACTTAAAGTCCCTTTTATTGTTTTGGGTCCATATACTGCTTGGACATCCTTGTGATTCTGCTTTCTGATTGACTGATTATTGTGGTCCTGTCTGAGACTAAATGGATGTGGTTGTGGTTGAGTGCATGGGCACACCTGTTGTTTCTGTGAAAAATATGAGGAATGGCTCTGGGGGCAGTGGCTTGCTATAGATAGTGACTGTGATCCCATTACATGGAAATGC
>JAQQSV010002736.1:0-22619 GCA_028646515.1 Pseudochirops corinnae | reverse complement strand
CTTATTTCTCTTCCCAATTTTTCTTCCACTTCTCTGATTTGGTTTTCAGAGTCTTTCTTTAGCTCATCTCTAGCTTTAAGGCATTCTTCATGTTTATTGGAGGCCCCTGGTGGAGGAGCTCTGGCTGAACTCTCCTCCTCCCTCTCTTTGCCATGATCTTTCTTTTCCCCAAAGAAGGAATCTAGGGTTGGGTTGCTGTTCTTACTTTGCTTCTTATGTTTATTCTTACTCATGGTTGGTCAGTCTGTGATTTTTTTTTTTAAATCTCTGTGGGGCTCTGCTTCCAGAAGGGAAAGCTCTGTCACAAATCGCTGGGGACCTTCCAGCTGACATAGCTCTTAGGAAGGTGCTGGGTCACTTTCCTACTTCCTTCCAGCTCGCTGGATAATGAAGACTCCAGGACCGAGGCCCAAGACTGCGATCCAGATCCAGGCCACTCAATGTGACAGCACTTGCCTCTGAACGATCGCTTAGTCCCCCTGCTGTCTGCAGGCTGTGGGTGCGGAAGCTGCAACATGGACACGGGTGCAAAACTTCTGTCTTTTGCTTTCCAGCCCTAGAGGCCTTTCAGCCAGACTGCTTTTCTCCCCCAATTTTGAAAGGCCTACTGACCTAGTTCTGAACGCTGCTCACAGCTGCCACTAATCCCAGGGTCCTCCGCTCCTCCTGTCCAGCCGCCCCTGGGGCTCAGCCAGGGCTTGAGGCCAGGCTGTTTTCGGTTCGCAGTGCTGATATGGTTCCTTGTAGCCGAGCTGACTTTAGTGGAAAGTATATTTGCGTGTGTTTTGGAGTTCTAGGATTAGTTTAGAGTCATATATTATGGATATTTTGGAGTCGCTATGTAAGAGCTGCGATATGTTGCTGCTTCTACGCCGCCATCTTCGATATAATCTTTCTTATTGAATTGAATGATTAAGATGTATAAGATGTAAACATTTGACCAAACTTAAGTATTCATCAGAGTAGGGATTTCCTATGTGGAAACTCCTACTCATTCAGATTTTAGTTGTCTATAACTTGTAGTATTATATAGTATCCTGGAGGCATTGGAAAGTCAAGTGATTCATTGATGATCTCACAGCTAGTGTATATCAGAGGCACAACCAGAAGAATGGGCAAGAAGTGATGACTGTTTTTTCCCCAGTTACTCATGAAAACTATCGACTAAGGTGTAGAAAGGTTATATTCTGTTCTTCAAAAGAGTGAAACAATGGATTCTTGAAATGTTGAACACAAGCACATAGAAATAAACATTTTATTAACTGCATATATTGTCAATGTGTTTTGTAATCAAACTAAATTATTAAGCACATTTTATATTCTTATCACTGTTCTAATAATGTAATATAAAATAAAAACAAAAAGAAAGAGTGTCTAGATGATAATGAGTTTAAATTCTAATGAAATAAGGAAATAAAAAAAGAGAGAAGAAGGCCTTCTTCAATATCTAGGTTCTTGGAAGTATTCACCAATGGCAGAGGAACTTTACAGGGGTAAATGGAAAAGGTAGTAGAGATATGGTGGATAAACCCAGAAAATGCAAAATGTCTGGCTTAGGAACTTCCTAAAAATAAAAATTCTGGGATTTTAAATGCTTATCAATACTCTTTAATTCAGTTATGCAAAAAGATTACTACTACTATTACTATTTTGAAGGTAATAAAAACCACCATTTTACTTACAAATTACCACAAATTCCAGTAATATATGCTAAACAGAGTATTCCTATTGGTTGGCAAAGTGAGAAGAAGATAGTTACTGAATATTTGCACTGATAAAAACATTCTCTCTTTTTTGTTTGTTTTGTGTGGTAGAGATGTCATGTGGTGCACTGTTATTTTAGGATTTTTTTTTTTTAATTTCAACACACATCAGCAAGGAGCTTTTTATTTGTTTTTTAATGAGTTGCTAAATATCTTCCAGAAATGATGTGAATGTTTAATATCAAATCTGTGTGACTTCTGACAAGATGTTTATTGACAGTACATCTTGCCTTACAGTTTGCTTCATAAGATAAAACTCCATTCCTTAGCTCTCTCTTAGGAAGTGTAATAGTGGAGTATGATAAAATACTGAAAAGGAATACATATATATGTATATATATATATATATACATATATATGTATATATATACACACACATATACATATATACATATATACACACACATACAAATATACAAGCACATACCTATATATACTTGTGTGTGTGTATAGTTACCTGTAATATACACTTATATATCAAAACCACAGCAAAAAACAAAACAAAAACAGATTAATGGTTGTGGAATGGAGGCTTCCAAAAATAATTTATTTGAATTAATTTTCGCCAAACAAAAAACATAAAATTTAACAATACCCTTCCAAAAAGAGAATGAGTTTTTGTTTGAATCTATGGATTTCAGTGAATATGCTAGGGACCTAAGTAAGTTTGCTGATGTCATTTCTTCAGAATAATGTGAATAATCCAACTGTGCTAGATTTTAAATTCGTGAGACTTCCAGAAATAGGTATCAGGTAACCTGGTTTCTTTTTATTCAAGATAAATTTTCAAAAGCAAAGGAAGTCATTAAGAAAGAAAAAGACATTGGACAAAATATCGTGGCTATTTTATTTTAATTTTAATTATAATAATTAAAGTCAATCAACAATTTAATTCATTTTATTTACTACTGTATTGACTGTATCTTTTCTGGAACTATTTGTATCAGACTCTTGCTTTGCTTGTAGATAATTTGCCTTCTGGTTATAAGAAACAATGTTTCCAACATACCACTTATCTGAAAATCCAAAATATATGGACAGTATATTCTGTTTAAGTACAAAGTGTTATATAAAATATTCATGGCAAATTAAGAAAAAAAAATCTGTAGTATTTTGCTTCACAGACTTGGCAACTAACACATCGTTTTGACTGAGGAAAACAGTAATGCCACTAAGGGAGCTTCTTGAGCATTAGTCTATAGACATATAATTCTCAAAACTATTATCAGAAATCCATTTAATTATATCAGCTCTTAGGTGAGAATGAAAAAGGATTTTTAAAAATCCACATATAAACAACAAAGGGATGCACCAATTAAAATCATATTGAATTGAAGAAATTACAGATCACACATACTGGAAATTACAAAGATTATGAGGGATATGGGTACTTCCTATAACATTCATATTCACCAAATAGCCCATCGTGTAGACCAAACACCCGGATAAGTGCCTTAATATTTCCTTTCTTTTTACTTGGATAATTTGGGTCACAATTTAACATAATATTCAGGAAGGTAGATGACACAATGGATAGATTATTGGGCTTATAAGCAATAATGATTCAGTTCATATCCTGCTTCTTATTTTTTTTTTAGTTGCGTGATCCTGAGCAAATTGTTTAACCTCTCTCAGTCTTAGTTTCCTCATATATTAAAATAAAATGACAACAGCAAGAATTTTAATAGGTCGTTGTAAAAATTTAATAAGAACAGTAAAAGAAAAAAAAAGTTGTGCTATGTAGATGCTAATCATTGTTGTTGTCATTACTATTAATTTATTTTTTATTCAAATGTAACCATGGAGAATAGAGACGAATCTTGATAATTGTCTATGTGTCTCACTTATCCTAAGAAAGTTTTTAGTATTGACATGGCCATCCTATACATTCAAGTTTCAGCCTACAGTATATTCATACATTGTCATACATCATACATTACAAGGGGAGAGAGGATCATGAAAGATTGACTAGCTTCAAAGCAGATTAACAGCTAATTTGCCAAGCACTGATAGTAGTAGGCCTCAGGAGGATGGGCAAAGCAAAACAAAATTAAAAAAAAAAACACTGAAATAGTTAATTAGAAAAGAAAAGGCATAATGTTAGATATGAGGAAGATTTGGCATCCAGTGTAAATTATCAGTGGTGGCGAAGCCACTGGGAATTGAAGAAGCAAATGAGACTTCCTTTCCTTGATTCTGGAAGTGCTTGTTTCTGTAGCTCAGAAAACTATTTCCAGGAGGCTATTACGATTCTCTCTTGTAAAACCAAAGACTTAGGGGCCCCTTACTGATATGGGGAATGTAGCATTTGGAAATCTACAGTAGTTCCTTTTGAATAAATTTTAGTGTTGTTGAATATGAAATGCAATCACTTCACTGGGGCTTTATCTTTATATTTGACTTCCATACTTAAAAAAAACAAAAAAAAAACATACTAGATTCAGTGAGGTGACAGAGAAGCTAAAGCAAACAGTAAGTTCAACATTCTGAATATCCTGAAATAAAAGCAGAAGTTATAGGATTAGACAAAGTAAAGAAAACTAGCATAATCAATATTGATTAGAAACTATCGATTCATAAGATAATATATGAAGTTGTACGGATAGGTAGGAACTTTAACATTAAAAAAAAACAACTTATTCACTTTTAACAAACAGTCAGTTCTTACTTCTGCTTCCCATCTCTTGAACAAAAAAAATAAAGTGTTTATTATAAAAATTACTGGTCAAGCAAAAAAAAAAATCACTATATATGCGCTAAAATACATGTCTCTCTCTGAATATTAATATCCTGACCTCTGTGGACAAAGTCAAGATGCTTATTTTATTGAAAAAAAAACAATCAGATTGGATCTTATAGGAAAAAAAATGAGTAAAGGGAAATACACAAAGTATATTCCAAATACCCATTGGCCAGGATTAGCCTATTCCTAGAAATTTCCTGAGGTATGACACCTGTGAAACTGCTTTAAAAATGGTTCTAGAATTTAATACATGCATGTTAGAAAACTCTAGCAGAATTAGAATAGTTTTTTTGTTTTAGTCATTTTTTATATTGTAGTAATTTCTGTATCCTACCCCCTACACATATAACACACCATTAAGTTATCCTTCACTTGATAAAAAAGAAAAAATAAAGGAAAATCAACTAATGAAATGAGAATATCTGACAATATGTGCCAGATTCTGTAACCTATAGTCCCGCATCTTTTTTTTTTTAAAGGAAGATTGGGCTTACAAATAGTGGATCTGTATTTTTTTCAATCTCATTTTAGTAACCATAAACAAAAAATTCAAATAAAAAGTTAAAACGTAGGTGAAAAGCATAAGCCAAAATTAGTTTTTTTTCCCCTTTTGTAATATATTTTTTCCTCTTCCCCATTGACCCCTCTTCACCCTTGGCCCTTACCATTGAAAAGGGAGTGGGGAGGATGAAAAACAAAAAGAAAAGCCTTGTAACAAATATATGAATTAGGCAAAACAAATTCACTCATTGGCCACATCCAAAAATGTATGCTTCATTCAGCTAGATAAGTATGTCATCTCTTTGTTGAAAAGATTAATAGCATGCTCTTTCATCACTGGTCCTCTAGAATCATCATAGGTCTTTGTGTTCTGTTTTGTTTATAAATGTATGATAATATTGACCAGTGAAGAAGTATTTATTAAGTGCTTATGGTAGTCTACAATTTTCTAAGCAACGTGAATATAAAGACAAAAATGCCATTCCTTTATTAAATGAGTTCACATTTAATGAGCAAAAAACATGAAATCAAACTATGCATGTATAAGATATACAAAGGGTATTCAGTTGTTTTTCATTTCTTTCTGTTTATTTGTAACCCCATTTGGGGTTTTCTTTACAAAGATACTGGAGTGGTTTGATGTTTTTTTTGTTTTTTGTTTTTTTGTTTTTTCCCCCAGCTCATTTTACAGATGAGGAAATTGAAGCAGAGGCAAGTGAATTACCCAGGGTCTGTTATGCCAAGCACGAGCAGCTCCCTAAAAGAATGCTACTGTGAACAGCTTTTAAGATTCTGATTACACAGTATAGTGAGCACTATTTAAGAACAAATCAAGGTAAACATTCATAACAAATCACAATATAATATTCACAACATTACATCTTATCACAGAAAATCACAATATAGTGTTCACAACAACTTATCATTAAAATGGTTACATAGTTTTTACCAAAGTGGTCACAGTATTTAGAACAAAGAACAAAAAAAACAATCATCTGGCATCCCTAAGGAGGTTTGCCTCCTTACTTAGTCACTCAGTCATGTCGGAATACAAGTCAGTCTTCCACCCATGGGGCAACTAGGTTAACTTAATAAGTCATTTATTTAGCAAACAGTTACTAAGTATTACTAATCACTAAATACAATCATTAGAAAATACACAACCCCCTACCCTCACTCCTAGGTCACTGGTAAACTATGTTTCATCCCAGCATTCAATATCCAAGGAGAGACCTTTGCTTCATTTTGACTCTACGTGGTTTTCAGATTCCCTGGATCCCCTTCCATGGTCCCAGCTCCTACCTGAATCTACCAAGCAGTCACCTGGATTCAGAGGCAGACAGATCTCAGGTCCTTGTCCAATCCTCTAGGCAGTTCCTGGTACACATTGAAGTTCATATGGTCAGGCACATCTCGAAACCTTCACAATTTTTGTTTCCAGGGATTCAAGTACAGCCAAGCCACAAAGAAACAAAGTCTTAGCATCCTGGTTGTGCTTTCTCAGTCCTCTGGCAGTTTGGCTGGCCCTAGGACCCAAAAGAAAATCTCAGCCTTTCAGCAGCAACATTGGCCTTCCAGGAGGCAATAGCAACACTGGCCTTCCAGGCAGCAACAACAACTTAGGCATTCCAGGCAGCAGGAACAACTTTGGCCTTCCAGGCAGCAATTCCAGCCTTCACCAGATCTCTCATCAGAACAGCTTCTTCCACCAGGATCTTGTCAGGAAAAAATTCTGGCTGTCTTTCTCTGGGTTTTTTTTTTAATATGCACACACAGCATTGGCTTCCTGTTTCAGCCAACCCCTTCCTTCAGAGTTCACACCTTCTGTTTCTTTCATAGAGATTGGATTAGTTACTAAGGGCCAAGTACCTGCTTACAAGAAAAATGCATCTTCAAATTTAAATTAAGTTAATTATCATTATAGGGTCACACAGCCAGCATGTGTGTGAGGCCAGATTTGAACTCAGAAAGATGAGTCATACTTACTCCACCCCCAATACTGTTATCTACTGTGCACTTTGCTGGCATATATACAGAGCAGGTAGAATGCAATCTCTAAAATAAAGCTCTGAGGATAGTGAGAGGAACATAGCTGAATAACAAGAAAAGAGGAAAAAAAGAAAGAGCTGAGCCAAGATGGCAAAGGACAGACTGAGATGCAGTTGAACTCTCTCAATATTCTCTTCAAAAAAATAGTACCTCAAATCAAATTTCGAAGCTGCAGAGCCAAAAAAGATTCAAAGGGAGAAATTTATCGGAAGGAAAACTGAGGAAGGAAAACTGAGGTTAAAATCTTTTAACACTAGTGAGCACAGACCTTGAGCATGCAGGAGTACCAGCTGGGAGCTTAGAGGTTACTGGGAGAGCAACAACAGCAACAGTAACAGCTTTAAATGTTCTCAGTACAGAAATTAGAAAGAGTTTAAAGGGGACCCTTTACTGTCATTGAGTGTGGCTGGAGCTGACTGGTAACTCTATTGACCACAAGCAGATCTATGTCCCAGTTCAAGGGAGAAAATGAGTGCTATACTTGAAGCTGCAGAAGAACAGGGGCCCTTCCTGGGTAAAGATGAGAGCAAAGACTGAGAGAGCAGTGACCACATTTCTCCCAGGATAAAACCAGCTTAGAAGCACTGAAAACTTGCATACCCCCCCCCACACACACATACACATTGCTACCCCACTCCCTCCCCTCCAGTATAACTAGTTCTGAAAACAGTAGCATGAAAAAGCCTAGAGCTTGGCACAGTGCCTTCCTATATCTATGTGAGAAGAGCCCAACTTTAACATAAAATTCAAAATCAACAAAAAGACTGAGAAACTGAGTAAACAGCAACAACAACAAAAGAACAATAATAAAAAGCTATTATAGTGCCAAGGAAAAACAAGAGAATAACTTTTTTTAAAAGACATCAATGTGAAAAAAG
The DNA here is from genome assembly GCA_028646515.1 of Pseudochirops corinnae. Taxonomy (NCBI): domain Eukaryota; kingdom Metazoa; phylum Chordata; class Mammalia; order Diprotodontia; family Pseudocheiridae; genus Pseudochirops; species Pseudochirops corinnae. Next base: position 14,685 of record JAQQSV010002736.1, on the reverse strand, counting down.
CTATAAGCAAAGCCTCCAAAAAAAATGTCACAAGGCCAGTAAGAATTTCTGGAAGAGTTAAAGAAAGAGATAAGAGTGACAGAAGAAAAATTAGGAAAACAAAATTATGAAAAGAAAATTATCAGCTTGAAAAGGCACAGAAATATGAAGGAAATAGCATTTTAAAAGATATAATTGTCTAATGATAAAAGAGGCACACAAATTCACTGAAGAAAAGAACTTCCTACAGAAATAGGCCAAATGGAAAAGGGGGTAAATGCATTGAAGAGAACTTTAAAAGCAGAATTGAACAAATGGGGAAATGAAAGGTACAAAAGTTCATTGAAGAATATAAACATTAGATTTTGAGAAATTGAGACTAATGCCTTTATGAGACTTCAAGAAAGGATAAAATGAAGTCAAAAGAATGAAAAAATAGAAGAAAATGTGAAATTTTTCACAAGAAAAACAGCTGACCTCGAAGATAGATCAAGGAGAAATAATTTAAGAATTGTTGGACTATGTGAAAACCATGTTTTACACACACATATGTATATGCACACATATATGTATATGTGTATCTATCTATATATCTATATCTATATCTATATGTGTGGGTATTTATATGATCAGTTGTGTATAAGAATCTATCTTACCCAATGAGGAAAAGGAGGGGAAAGTGATCAAAAATATGGATTGGGTAATGATAAAAAGAGGGTGGATTAGTGGAGGTAGTGGTCAAAAGGAAAACTGACTTTAAAGGAGGGACAGAATAAAAAAAGAGAGAATGATAAATAAAGAAAATAGGGTGCAGGGAAATATGCATTAATAATCATAACAATGAATGTGAATGTGATGATCTTACTAATAAAATGGAAAAAAGCAGAATGGATTAGAAAAGTGAATTCAACAATATATTGTTTATAAGAGACATACTTGGAACAGAAAGACACATACAGAGTTAAAATAAAATGCTGGATAAGAATCTATTATGTTTCAGCTGAAGTTTATAAAAAAAAGCAGGGGTAGTAGTCATGATCATAGACAAAGCAAAAGCAAAAATAGATCTAATTAAAAGAGATAATCAATAAACTACATTTTGCTAAATGGAAGTATAAATGTTGAATTAATATCAAAAATATTTACAGCAAGTTTTGCTAATAAGGACCTCATTTCTCAAATATATAGGGAACTGAGTTAAATTTATGTCATTCCCCAAATGACAATATGTAAAAGGATATGAACAGGCAGTTTTCAGAAGAAGAAATCAAAGCTGTCAAAAGTCATATGAAAAAGTGCTCTAAATCAGCGTTCATTAGAGAAAGGCAAATTAAAACAACTCTGATGTATTGCCTTGCACGTATCAGAAATGACAAATGCTAGAGGGAATAAGGAAAAATAAATGACCTCCCCCCCAAAAAAAATTCTGGAGAATTGGGACTGGGCTAAAGGACTATAATACTGTGCATAGTCTTTGACTCAGCAATACCAAGTCTGTACCCCAAAAAAATCAAGTAAAATGGGAAAGACCTACACGTACACAAATTTTTATAGCATCTTTTTTTTTTGTGGTGACAGAGAATTGAACTTTGAGAAATACTAATTAACTGGAGAATGGCTGAACAAATTGTGGCCTAGGATTTTAATGAAATATTATTATGTTATAAGAAATGACAAGCAGGGTGGTTTCAGGGAGAAAACATTACAATACCTGTATGAATTGATGTAAAGTGAAATACAAAGAACCAGGAGATCATTTTGCACAGTAACAGACATTTTTGATGATGATCAACTGTGAAGAGAGTTGGCTACTTTGATCAATACAATCATAATAACAGTCAAACCCAAGACACTTCCAAAACACTCATGATGAAAAAAAGTGCTATCTACTTCCAGAGAGAGAGAAGTGATAAACTGTGAGAGTAAATTGATGTATATTTTTTCTCTTTATTTTTTTCATTTTTTGTGATTATAGTCAATATGAAAATATGGTTTGAATGACTTCACACATATAATTAGTTGATATAATTTTGCTTGCCTTCTCAGTGGGTGAAGGAGGTGTGGAAAGAATAAAATTTGGAACTCAAAATTTTAAAAGAATTTTTAAAATTACTTAAATTTTTAAAATATTTTTACTTCAACTTCACTTTCCAATAAATCTTTCCTGGTTTGCCTTTTTAATGAAGAAAGGAAGAAAAATGATAGTTGTTTAACAAAATTAAACAAAATATAAACCTAATTTAATAATAGCAATCATTTCAAGGTTTGCAAAGCACACTCCACATATAATCTTTTTTGAATTTTGTGAAAAATACCATGATTCTCATTCAAAGCTGACCAGTTTTCCAAAGAGTGATCACTGAACTTCCAGCCCTAGAAAGTGAAAAAAACAGTTTTTTTCTTCGTTGAAATAGCTTTGTCTCTGGATACAGAGCTCTGCCACACCTTATCACTCTAATTGTTTTTCTTCCTTCTTTGGCCGTTGCCACCCTAGCAAAAGGATCATTTGCAACATCCATTCTTTCTTTCTCTTCTAACTTTTTTCCTACTGTACCCATAGAGTAGGTATAGATAACTAGTTTTTAAATCATGAAAATCTGGGGTCAATATCATCTCAGACAGTAGTATTGTGACTCTGCTCAGTCACCTAAATGATCTGTGGCTTAGTTTCCTCATGTATAAAATGAGAAGTTTGGACTTGTAGGCCTCTAAATTTCCTTTTAGTTCAAAATCTATAGTCCATGATCCTAGGATCATATCCCACTTCCAAAGAGGAAAAATGATGGGTCCCTGGAGGGAGTCAGCACCTTGCATGTCAGGGAAAACATAATTCCAAAGATAAGATATTTTGATTAGTCTTAACAGTTGTAAGTTTTTGTCACAAGGGGATAGATTAAAATCGAACATATGGCTCCTAGGTGAATTTCACCACATATCATCGCTTGCATCAATAATTTATTTTTCTTACAATGATTTGAAGCAAAAGTTATCAAAGAAATATAAAATAAAAATAGACACAGAAGTGGATGATGACACAGAATGGGAAAGAAAGGTAAACTCTAATTTGATAGTGCGCAAGATGTCCCTAAAGTCTGGACCAAGAAAATCTCATTACCTATGCATACTTTCAAGAATGAAATGAAATGAAATTTTCCACAATATTTTATTTAATTAGCATAAATTTTAACCATGATGATTTTTATGGAATAAAAGCTCTTATTAGCTATTGGGGATTATTTTCCATATTAATGAGATTGATTTAATTTAATTAATGAGATTTCCTATGTGTCTCCTCTGTCTTTCTGTGAAATCTCATTTATGGTAATTAAATAAAATGTTGAAAATTTCATTCATTTCATTTCTTGAAAATATGCATAATGAAATTTCTTATGTGTCCAGATTTTAGGGTCACCCTGTAAAAGTTCTTGTTCTCACAAAGGAAATAAAAAGAATACTAGAGGAATAGTTAAGAGGAACAGTTAAGATCTCATGAATATGAGTGGCAATCCAACAAAACAGAAGATAGAAATAAGGATGAAGACAAAGTAAATGAACATTTCTTGAAAAATGGCATTCAGTTAAAAGTTGGGTCAAATTTTCATTTGTTTAGAACTTATTATGTCCATGCACTTGATAGTTACTAGGAATATAAACACAAGCATAAAGAATGACAGTCTGTAACCTCCATGAGTTTACATTCTATTGGGAGGAAGACAACATACAAAAAGGTAGTTGAAAAACAGGGAGTGGGAGTGAAGAGGGTGATCATTCACTCAAGGCATGGGAGAGAAACCCTTGAGGAGCAGGTGTGCAGCCTGCAAAAGAACAAAGAGATGTCTGGCTTAGATGTTTTCCTGAAAATAGAGGTCCTGAAAAGATCCAGCCAATCAAAGGAAGAAGTAACCAGGATGAAGGATATTTTCAATCTAAGTTCAAAGGCAGAGTGAACTGTTAAGATAAGGAGTTTTCTGTGGCATGGAAAAGACAGTCAGGAATCAAGAGTATAGCCTGGAGAGGAATAAAGACACCATGGGGGAAAGATGCTACTTAAAATAAAAATTTTTGTTAACATTGGAAAGTAGGGTTTTGAAGCATACATCATTCTGGGTGAGTGAAGAAAAATGCCAAAATAGGTGGGAGTGATTAAGATATGAATGCATTGAAAGAGAAAATAACAATGTAAGTCAGGAAACTTGTAGTTGTGAAGACAAACCAAGTTAATGTATTAATAAATTCAAAAAGATTAATTCTATTAAAACAGTAAAGGGCAATTAATACCTATGTTATATAAATTATTTCTAATAATTGGGGGAGAAAGAACACTACTAAACTCATTTCATGAAACAAATGCAGTCCTATCACCTAAATTAAGGAGGAATAAAGAAGAAAGGAACTACATACGATAGTTATAATGTTACTTCTGATTACTGATAAAACAATTTTAAATAAACTTCTAGGGAAGAAAAATTCCCAAGTAGTTTTTATTATTCCAGGAATTCAAAGGTATTTAATTATAAAATAATTGATCATATGAAAACAAATAAAAAGTAGAATCACATGGGTACAACAATTAATTCAGAAAAAAGAAAAAACTTTGACAATAAATAGTACCTGAAATAGAAATAGAAGGAAAAATTTAATGCTAAAAACTTTAAATCCTAAGTGAAATGCTCTTATTCACAATGCAAAAACATTAGAATTTTTACAAATAGATAAAATAGTAAAACAGGGATGACACCTCCTGACAACAAAATTATTTGACATATATTTTATAGAAGTTTAAGCAATAATCTGAAGAGAAAAAAAAAAATGAGAGGCATAAACCACAGCAATGAATCAGAAAGAATGGTTTTGGTGCATTTTCACAAGCAAATATAACACAACCAGCATAAGAAAAAATTGTTGACCAGGTAAAAAAAAAAAATTACCTTTGGATCAAAGGCTCTAATAAAACTAGTATATTCAAAGTATATAGGGAATAAACACAAATATAAAAGACAAAAAGACATTCTCCAATAGATAAGTGGCCAGAATATATAAACAGTTCACAAAAGAATTGTGTTCAATTAATAGTCATATGAAATATTGTTCTAAATCACAAATAATTAAAAGGATTGTGAGAGGGGTGGCTAGGTGGCACAGTGAATAGAGCACTGGCCCTGGAGTCAGGAGGACCTGAGTTCAAATGTGGCCTCAGATTCTTGACACACTTACTAGCCATGTGACTGTGGGCAAGTCACTTAACCCCAATTGCCCTCAAAAAAAAAAACAGGATGAAAAAAAGGATTGTGAGATTTGAAGCTATACAGCCAAGTTCCAAAGTTCCCCCAAAATAAAAATAGTTTTCTCTCAGTTTCAAGACTATACACGTTGGAATACAGTGTTGGTGAAAGTGTGAATTAGTCCCAACTTTCCAGAATGCCATTTGGATTTCTGCAAAACCAAACCAAATCAAACAATAAAAAAACCATCTATTTTCGTTTTTTCATAAATGTTCAAAAACATTTGTTCATACTAACTGACCTGGGGGTTCTAGCACAATAGAAAGTTTTCACATATACCGAAAATATCCATTGCAACTTTTTGTGTAACCTGAGAATTGTTGTTGTTTTTTTTAAGTTTGTCATTCATTAGAAAACACACACACACACACACACACATACACACACGTTCTCTAATGAGTGAACAGCCAATGTATGTATCTGTGTATATATATATATATATATATATATATGTATATATATGTATTCATACATATATTACAAATTCATATATACATATACCAACATATATACGTAGGTAAATATATATGTGCATGTATAAGTAATTTTTTTTTTCTTTGCAGATATTCAGTTGTTTTTGCTGTTTAATTTAGTTCTGTCAACTAATTCTTATGGATAGAATGATAGACTTGCAGTCAGGAACACCTGAATTCAAATCCTAACTCATTCATTTATTAGCTGTTTTGTGCATATTAAATTAATTACTCTGTTTCTCAGTTTCATACTATGTAAAATAAGGGAGGAAGATTTAATTAATTCAGAGGTCTTTTCTAACTTTAAATTTATGACATTATATTTGTTTGTTTTCTGTTTTTGTTTTTCATTTTTGTGTAGAATATTGAAAAAAAATCTCACAACCCAATATTCTTGGAGGCCCCTGAACTACCTCCCTTCAAGATACATTTACAATTCTTTCAGGTTAATGGAATTTCAATATATCAGTTTGCTCAAAATTATTGGCTCCAGCTTTGGGAATTCATTAAAACCTTGGCACTTTTATGGAGTGCATCAATTTTTGAATCATTTAATTGGGAACATTCAAAATTATTATCTTATATTATTATTTAATTTTCATGTATTTTAAATTTTCTCTTAACAAAGATATCATAAATTTCTTGAAAACACGGTTCAAGTTTTTAATTGAAAAAAATATATGCTCTTTGTGTTTTCCATAGTGGCATAAAGTCATAAAATGTTACGTGAAATGGGTACTTACAGGTCATTTATTCCAACTTCCTTGTTTTACCAGTGAAGATGATAATTCAGAGATATTATGTGACTCACTCGGAACCATAATTGAAATTTCATGTAAGGAATGTATTGTCCACAGAAGATGTATATGTCTTCTTGGGTTGTCAAATGTACTTTATGGGGAAACATCCATTGGTGTCTTTGAGATCTTATTTAATTATCACTCTAAGGGAGATTGTTATTCCTTCCTGGAAGGAAGGTGTAGAAGAACCTTGGGTTGTTTTTTTTTTTTTTTTTTGTCTGTCTGTTTTCACAAAATCCTTTCCTGTATGCTATTTCTTAAAAAGAGAGGATACACCAAACATAAATGTAAAACATGGTTCCTTCCCACTAAATATAGTTTTTAAAGATCATAAAAAAATAGTGAACAACAAATGAATCTATTTTAATCCCAAATAGTGAACAGAAACCTGAGAAATTCTTCAGATTACAATGTATCAGAGAATTCAGAGTGAGTGAGTTCTCTGACTAATAGTGAGTAATCTAGACTCAGTTAAGAGAAAGACTCATATCTAACCTCAAAAAGAAAATCCCTGAGTTGTCTAGGGAAACATGATGAAAATCAGGAACATGCTAAAAGCTTCTATATATGTTTCTGTTTTCATAGATACTATCTCTTTCCCCATGGCTTTATCTACAATGTTATTATGGAATACCTGTGTCTCTCTTGAAGAAAAAGGGGAGAATAATATATTCTTGTTCAAATTCTCACCCAGCCCTGCCAATTCCTGCACTTCCACCCCTCTAACATAATGGTGAGTTTTAATTTTCTCCATCAAATAAAATAGTTTTATGTAAAATGCTTTGGACCAGAAACTGGGTATATAAATGCTTGCTAATTTGCTTTATGAATTCCAAATAACATCTTCAAGATATTAGGTTAACTATTTTATTTGAAATTTTGAGGGAATAAGACCATTTAATATATCTGATATTGAAGAAAATTGCTTTGTGTCTTATAGTGCCCAAACATTTAGCACAGTTACCTGGGATTTACCCTATTAGAAAGTAATATTATTTACTATAATTACAACATTTCTACTTATATAGTGGCCTTTGAGAATGAGTCCATTCAAGCTAATATAGTAAAATTCCCTAAAATTGGAAGTATAAAAGATAAGATTTTTTCATATTCTGCTATATAAAACAAACAAAAACACAAACAAACCAAAAGATGATTATCTAGCTATAATGGTAAGGGGATTTAAAGATCTTCCCAACCCCTTGATGGGCCTCACTTGGAGACCAACAAGAGCAGCTTTGTTAGGAGAGACTTGTTTTTCAGGAAGGCCCACACCTTTTGTTACTTTGTAATTAGACAGTGGGTCACAAAAGTTGTGATGTCCTCTTGAGGTAAAGTTTTGTTTTGGGGCTCACTTATATTAAGAGTTGTGTGATCTGGCACAGATAAGACACTGGGTAGCTATTGATTCTCCCCAGGCTTTGAAAACCCAGATGTTGGTGCTTCTTTCTCAGGTAACTAATTATATATGTATGTAATGGTCAGACAGCTAGGAGCCATGTCTGTTGAACTATCATTTTTTCTCTGCTTGTAATTTCTGTTTGTATTTTCTCTGAAGTTCAGGGTGCTCACTTTTCCCCCCTGAACTAAGTATATATACATACATATATGTATTTATATATATATATATATATATATATATGTATATATGTATTTGATTAAAATCAGATTGTCAGCCCCTTTTGAGTTGCTTTACTTTAGAAAAGCAGATCAAAGAATCTGTGCTAATAGCCATCCTGGGAATCCTAGGGTGCTTGCTGTTACACTGGCTTACGCCAACCACAGGTACAATTAAACCTCTCCATTTGGTTAAAAAAAAAGCAATATAAATCGGAGTACGGGCAGAATCATGGTATCTGTAAGGTCTTCAGGAAAGCAATTCACTAATGAAAATAATTTTTGAAGAGTGAATTTAAGGGAATTAAGAACTATTTACTCAGAGATTCTTAAAAATATCTTTTCTGTAGTTTGTTGGCTAGTTTGTTTTGATCAGCCTATATTCAAAATATGCAGTTGAATGAGCAGTACACTGAGTTAGTCAATAGGAAAGGCAAAGGAGGAATGGAATAAGCATTTTTATGACACCTACTATATTCTAGGAACTGTGCTAATTATTTAAAAATTTTATCACATTTGATCCTCACAACAAACCCATGAATTAGGTGCTATCATTATCATCATTTTTGAAGTTGAAGAAACTGAGGGAAGCAAGCATTAAGTGACTTGCCCAGGGTCACACAAATAGTAATTGTCTGAGGCAGTCTTTGGATTCAGGTCTTCCTGATTACAGACCTAAAACTCTATATAGTGTGTCACCTATCTATTTTAAGGGGTATCATTCTCTTGGACTGGTACAACTGATGAACAGTTACAAGAATCTAAAATTTAACTGGTCTAATTAATTAATCAAAAATTTGTTGAAAGACAAAAGATCAAGATGGATCAAATCAGGAAAACTGTATAGTGCTTCCAAACACTACATGCTACTTCCTAGAAAATATGCACACAAACTCATGTTAAAACTAGCATTTTCCAAACATTATATTCCTGCAAAATCATAGAACACTAATATCTCCAAAGAAATAAAATTGAAAGTAACCTAAAAGGCAATTGTATTAAGCATTGTGGCTATTTCAGTTGCTACATATTAATAATGATGATTCATGAAATATGATTTATAAATCATAGAAAATATGTCATTCCTGTATTGGAGAAGGAGGTGACCCAAACATATTTTGGGGTGACATATAAAAGTTGAACTGTCTGAATATTTTATTGGTATTCAAAGAATGTTAAAAATTCTAGAAAAAGGCTTTCAGTGAACTTTGAAGTTTTTTATCATTGACAAAGCATATACTACATGGTAAGGCATCGACCAAAATTTTGCAGGATGACAGAACACAAAAGGGTACTAATTTCTATCAGTGGAAAAAAATACACAAATACAGATTTTTATATATGTGTAAATTATGTATTCATATGTTCATATTGTACATATTTATATTATAGATATTTGTAGAACTGGACCTATATACAATACATATTCACAGAAACATATAATCTGATTACAGATACACATGCATATATACATACATGCACATATTAATATTCTTCATATTGAGAACTGAGAGGTAGCATGGTATTGTGGAAAGGCCTAAATTCAGGAAGTTTCCTAACATACCCTCTGTGTGACCCTGATCATGTCAGTGAACCTTTTGGTTCTCCAGGCAACTACTAAGACACTAAATTGCAAAGAAGGTGCACCAACCTGCATTGTTATGAGGACTTTCCTCATATGGCAGGACTGTGCATCAATGAAATCACAAATCTTGTTCCTATATCTTAAGCACTGAGTATTAGATTAGCAAATTGTGCATATGTAAAATATTTGGTATTGAGGAAGGCCTTGTTCCTCATTATTTTTTTTCTATTTTAACTAAAACATTTGAAGACATGGATAATGGAAGAGGTTCATTGATAAATGTACATACATACTAATTCATATAAAAAAAAGTGATAGAGGCCTTTAGAAGTAATTTTGTTTTTGCTTATAATAAGCATTAAAAGAAGATAAAAGTGATCTTTTTAAGTTGATGCAGCAGGGTAAGAGTGACTAATTTTGAAAAATGATTAAGATTAAACAACTAAATAGCATAATACTTGTGGATAATTAGGTGGTCAGGAGCTATCAAATGGAATCTAGAACCCTGTCTGGACCATGCAAAGTGTTTCTCAATCCTTTATGCTGCCCAAAACTAAAACAACACATCTGTGATAATGAAACAGGGTTTTTCTTTTGAAGTCCATCAGATTCTATACATTTTGCAATTATTTCATTATTTATTTGTCAGGGCAAATGTTTATCTAAACAGATGTTCTCAAACAAGAATGTATCTAAAAACAGAGGTGAAAAAAGCCCTATAGGTTCAGGTTGGCAAAACAAAGTATGCAGTATACTAGAAATTTGCTTTCAGACATGAGTTATATTTTTCCTTTTTTTTTTAATTTATGATAATGAGTTACAGATATCTCAGAAATGTTTGTCATTTCTAAAACACCAATCTATACAATTTCATTAAGGTAATAACTTTTGTGAATAGATCTTTTGAATACTATTTTTTTTTCTTCTTAACTCATCAACAGGTGAATTAGGAGAATCATGGCCAAAACATTAATTCACACAAGGCACAGTCACATTTATGCTAATTTGAACTATTCCATCCAGATGTCAAAGAAGTAAAATGAAAAACTATCAAAATGGATCATCATCTCTTAGAAAGGTGAGCAATAATAAGTTCTATGGTAAAGAAATACTTAACTGGCATCCAAATGTAGAAGAAGAAGAAAAAATTATCAAGGGTCTCTGCCATCCTACCTAAGGATGGAATTTCTGCTGGGGACTTTCACATTTCTAGATCAGAGATGGAACATTCCAGGAAGAGAGGAAGTGCTATGCTGTGGAGAGTAACATAAAGACACTGCCCTGAAATGTATGAATCTGGTCAGAGTTTCAATAATGAAATAAACCTCAGTACAAAAAAAAAAAACCTTGTCTAACATTGCACCAAAAGAAGTAAAAATATGTATAACTGGCTTAAAAAAGAGAAAGCTGAGGATCATTCCCTACAAATTTGCTTTATATTAAAACACTGGTAATAAAGTGTATTTGCCTTACTCAGAAGATGCCTTAGAATAGTGCTTTTCAACCTTCCTAATGCCAGGACCCTTTAATAAAATTCCTCATGTTGTGGTGACTCCCAACCATAAAATTATTTTCATTGCTACTTCATAACTGTAATTTTGCTAGTGTTATGAATCATAATGTAAATATCTGATACGTAGGATGTATTTTCATTTTACAAATTGAACATAACCCACAGATTGAGAACCACTGCCTTAGAACATTAATTTGCGTGAATATTGCCTAGAAGTAACAACAATAGCTATTATCTTGTTATTAGTTTAACATTTTCAAAACGCTAACATATATAATCTCTTTTATGCTTAGAACAGTTGGATGAGCTATGAAGTAATATACCCATTTTACAAATGAAACATATGCAAGGAAATTTTAAGTCACTTGTTCAGGGTCCCATGACTAGTAAGTATTTGAGGGTAGATTTAACCTCAGTTATTCCTGAGTCAAAGAGTAACAAACATTTTGTCTACTTATACTACCTCAGTAGTACAGTAGGGAGGCCAAGCAAAGCAACAGCAATTCTATACAGAAGAAACTTTCTTTTAGATATTAAGTAGAAAGGACGATTTCCAAGTGATATCTTTGGGGTGATATGTTTATTAGAGGTGTTTATTATTATTATTATTGTTATTATTGAGACACAGCTTCCTCTATTTTGTCCAAGCTGTAATTTATTAACTAATGATAAGCTCAAACCCACTAACGGTATGCATTGAAACCTTTACCTGGCCTGTTTCCAATCATGGTCACTTTGTATTTCTTTAGGCAGCTTAGTGGTTCCCCCACCCCCACTCAGGACTGGTGAATATAGTATGGAAAACTGATGCCTTAGATCTATTCCAGTTCAGAATTTCTCAACTCAAATGATGCACCAGCCCTAGTCTCCCAGTCTCAGAACAAAATATTCATTAGTTTTTGGTTTGGAATTTTTATTTTGTCTTGTTTCTTTCAGGAAGGGACTTCTTCTGAGACACCGTAATCTGGATCCTCACAAGATCAAGTACGTAAATTTATAAAGGATATCAGAAGTCATCTATTTCAAACTTCTCTCTTTGAGGAAAATAAAGACTAGAATAGATGAGTAATTTGCCACAAGTAAATTTTTTGTAACTTAATTGTCAGTGGAATTTAAACTCATATGCTTCATCTCAAGAGCTAGTGCTTTTTGCTCCGTATCATTCATTCTACCTGTCAGTGGAGAGTTGATGCTAGTCCACTAGATTCACTATATAAGAAATTATGCTAGGTTTCTGAATATCGGGACGAGACAAGAGAAATATAAAATCACCAAAAAAAGCAACTTGAGGCTTTGGTGACAGATGATCTATGACACAGAATTAAATAAAGTGACCTATACATGGATAAGCCCAGGCCAAAAAAATAAAAAGCATCTTAGAGTAATAGCCACTTCAATAAACCAAAAAGTAAGAAGCATTTTTTCCATAATTCAAGCAGGGCTCAGGTGCTAACCTAGATGAGGACATTACAAATATATTGGAATCATAAACTGAAAAATCCATAAACTTGAATGCACATCTGCAAATTGGAAATGTTGTTAAAGGTTTCATTCTGCATGGATGAGTCTTTAATAATAAGAAGCAATAGTAATCATTATAGCGGGGCAGAAGTATTCATTTATGAAAGTTGATACACTCAAAACAATTTCTATATGCATTCAAAATGGCTTTTTCCATGCTTTTCTGAAGGAAAAAAATTGCAATATCTAAATAATATAGGTTTCTAGCACTATGACATAAATAAAATGTGAGGTGGTCAAAGCATGTGAACAATTTTCAAAACAATTGTAAACTATAGGTGACTATGAAAAGTGAAAAGAGAGGTATTTCTCTTTATCTTTTCTGTAGGTCAGCCAAGATTTCTTCAATTATTCTGAATTTAACTTTTTAAAATAAATTTTTATTCAAGACAGTAATCTACAATTACATAAAAATGTAGTAAAAATGTCCATGGCCTTTGACCTAGAAATTTCTCTGTAATTCAGGAATGAGAATGCAGAAGTATGACAGTGGGTATTTGAGATCAGTATAAATAGTAAAAAAAAAAAAAAAAAAAAAGGTGATTTTTTTGACACCAACGGTGTGAAATTCACTAAAATGGAAAATGTTCAAGGAAATAAATTAAAATGTAATGCAACATAGATAATGTTAATTTGTAGTTTTCAATATCAATACATAGTCATAGATATCTGTTTCTGTCTTGATTTGACACAACTCCTATAGACCACTTTGATAAAAAGAAGGCAAAAAACAAGAACTCTGGATACCAAATATGGCACAGAAGTGGGATAAGATACTAAGAAGGAGTTTTAGTAATCCATTCATCTGTTATAGCTTCTTATCAAAATTAGAGAACCTAATAACTTCTTAATATGATTTAGTAATAATTTCATCCTTCAGAAGGTGGGAAAATCTGTTCTGGGTTTAAGGGAGGAAATGTTTCCTGTGGCATAAAAAGTAGAAATCCTAGGAGATTAAATAACATTGGGCCCCACACAGAGACACTGAACATCTCCTACTTTATTGTTATTGAACCATTAACAGATGAGCTTTTAATCCCATCATCCAACCTATTCTTAATCCATGTAATTTTATATTCATCTACAATATATTTCTCCATATTTTCATCAAGAGGAGTCTGAGATACAGTATCATGAACCATCTCCCCGACCATCCATCCTAGTATTTTAACAGTAACTGAAGTCAGTATAAAAGTAGTTTAGCCAATGAAAATCAAATAGGTGTAGGGCTAAAGATTCACTTGTTTTTGAATACTAAGTCTTTTGAAATATTCCACCATAAAAGAAAGCAGATACAAATGAAGCCGAGCACAAGGTTGCTATCTTTTCTTCCTGCCTAACAGCTTATTCACAGGCTTTAGCTAGGTGGTGCAATGGATAGAGCTCTGGGCCTATGAGGTCAGGAAGACCTGAATTCAAATCTGGACTCAGACACTTTCCCACTATGTGACCCTGGGAAAGTCCCTCAATCCTGTTTCCCTCAATTTCATCATCTATAAAATGAGCTGAAGAGGGAAATGAGAAACTACTCTAGAATCTTTGCAAAGAAAAGAACAAAAGGGGTCGCAAAGAGTCGTGTAAGACTGAAAAGATCTAAACCAGTGGTTCTTAACCTTCCTAATGCCATGATGCATTAATACAGTTCCTCATGTTGTGGTGATGCCCAACCATAAAATTATTTTCATTGCTACTTTATAACTGTAATTTTGCTACTGATATGAATAATAATGTAAATATCTGATACGCAGGATGTATCTTCATTGTTACAAATTGAATATAAACCACAAGTTGAGAACCACTGATCTAAACAATAAAAGGCTTAACCCAAAATCTCAGAGATGCTTTGAGATATCTAGACCTTTACACTTAAAAAACAAAAAAGGAAAGGCTTTGAGACAACATTTCTAGTCTTGTA
>JAQQSV010002735.1:11263-22621 GCA_028646515.1 Pseudochirops corinnae | reverse complement strand
TTAAAATAATTTTTTATCTCCTTTAACTCTTGCTTTAACTCTTCTAGGAATTCTTGTAGTATTTGTGTCGTAGCTATGTGTTTTTCTTCTTTGAGACTTTGCTTGTAGATGTTTTTGAGTCACTCTTTTTCTGTGGTTTTGTCTTGAGCTTCCCTGTCACCATAACAGTTCTGTATTGTCAGATTCTTTTTTTTTGTTTGCTCATTTTCCCAGCATATTCTTTTGACTTTGGATTTTATGTTAATGCTGGGTTCTACACACCTGGAAAGGATGTCTGGTTTGAGTTTTTGTCCTTTTAGATCCTTTTACTGCTTTCACAATTCTGGATGGGACCCTGCAAGCTTTCAGAGCTTTCAAAGGGGTGTAATTCAGAGAGAGATCTATTCACTGTCTTCCTGGCCTGCAAATTCTCGGCTCATGTTTGGTCTATCAGCATGTTTCTGGTTGAGAGTTTCAGCATACTGCTGCTTGACTCAGCTACTATTCATCTGCTAGAAGGGTCTGCAAATTCAGAGCGTCTGAACTTCTGACTACTCTTTGGTCTAGGACATTGTGCACTGTTCCAGGATCAGAGCCACAAAAGTACTGTTGGCTTCCTGGAAGTTGTTCCTAGAGTGGATACTCGTGACTATTCTTCTCTACCCGGAATTTGTGACCCAGCACTGGGTGGTGTGTGGCAGAGTTGACAGATGGTCACTGTTTCTACATCTAGGACTTGCTCAAGGATTCCCCAGAATCTCTTTCTAATGCCCTGTCTCAGCCCTGTTTCAGTCTCTGGGCACTATAATGCTCCCCACCACTGCTACTGAACTGTGTTACTGGTCAGACCCCAACTTCTTAGTCAGTGTATGCCAACCTCTTTGTCCATCTTCCTAAGCCACCTCCTAAGCTAGAAAATGACTCATTGAGATTTCTTGGTTTCCCTGATTCATTCCATTATATTCTCTAGAATTTTGTCAAGAGGGAGAGCTAGATCCTACTGCTACTTCTGTCACTGTGGCTCTGCTCATCCTATTATCTTTGCCATTAACACATTCTCTTATGATTATAGTTATTTTTATTTTGAACCAACCCTACATTCTTGGCATAATTCCAACTTAGTCATAATATACAATCTTTAAATGTTTGTTAGGGATATTGGTTTTTATTTTTCTTTCTCTGCTTTGTTTCTATCTGGTTTGTACTTTAAGGTTATATTTGCATCATAGACTTTGGATGTACCCTATATATGCAAACTATGTAACACTGAAATTAATTGTTCTTTTAATGATTGATAGTATTCACTTGTAAATCCATCTTGTGCTAGGGGTTTTATCTTTGAGTGTTCACTTATGAACTATTCAATTTATTTCTGATATTTGGCAATTTAAATTATTTCTTCTTATGTTAATTTGTATATTTTATATTTTGGAAATATTCATTCACTCCAAGGTGTCAATTTTGTAGACATATCATTGGGAAAAATAACTTAATATAGTTCACATTATTTTATCTTCAATTTTTGTGTTTTCCTTTTTTTTGATACAGTTTGATTTTTCTCTCATTTTTATGAATATGAGGCTATTTATCTGTTTTACTAGCTTTTTAGAAAATTAAGCTCCTTGTTTTAATGATTGATTTGACAATCTTTTTTGCTTTCAATTTTGTTTTTCTTTTATTTTTAGAAGTCTCCTTCAGCGTTTTGTTGGGTTTTTTTTGACTTGTCACTTTTCTAGGTTTTTAAAATTACATGTTAAATTCATTTATTTGTTCTTTCTCAATTCTGTTGATGAAATGGTTTAGAAATATAAAATTTCCTCTAAGAACAGCTTTAGCTAAATCCCATAAGTTTTGACATATTTATAGATATATACAGAGTAAGTGGAAGGTTATCCCAGAGGATAAGAGACTATCAACTGGGAGTGAGAGAGGAGGGAAACAGGATCTGTCTTGAACCTTCTCTATATTATCTTACTTGATGACCTCACCAAATCCCATGGGTTCAATTATTATCTCTATGCAAATGATTATCAGATTTACTTAGTCATCCCTAACTTCATTCTGGAGCCCCAGTCTTATATCACCAACTGCTTATTGGATATTTCCAACTAGATACCCCAAAGGCATCTCAAATTCAATAAAGCTAACACTGAACTCATTATTTTTCCCCAAAGCCCTTGCATTTTACTAATTGTCCTTTTACTATTGAGGGCATCACTATCTTCCCAGTGATGCAGGCTTCCAACCTTGGTGTAATCTTTGAATCCCCTCTCATGTTCAATCCATATCCCCAATCTGTTGCTAAGTCTTGTCATTTCTACCCTCACACCATCTCTCATATGTATCCCCTTCTTTCCAACTCACATAGCCACCATATTAGTGCAGGATCTCATCACCTGATGCCTAGACCATTGCTGTAGCCTTCTGATTGGTCTCCCTGCCTTACATCTTTCCAGTTTAGTCCTTCCTTCACTCAAGCTGCCAGTGACTGTGCAGTTCTGACTGTGCCATCACCCACTCAGTAAAATCTAGGCACTCCCTATTACTTCTAGGATCAACTATAAAACCATCTGCTTGGTGTTGAAAACCTTTCGCAACCTGGTCCTTTCTCACCTTTCCTTTTGTCCTCACCTTAAGTCCTCTTCATCTTCTCTATGTTCCAGTAACACTTGCCATCCAGCTATCCCTCACATATAGCATTTTATCTCCCAAGTCTGTTTCTATTCACTAGCTATTTTCCCTGCTTGGAATATTTTCCTGCTCATGTCCAACTTCTGACTTTTCTGACTTCCTTTAAAATTCAGCTCAAATCCCACCTTTTGCAAAAGGCTTCCCTCCTCTCCCCCCCACTGCTAGTGTCTTCTTTGTGAGATTACCTTCTATTTACATTGTATTTATCTTACTGATTTATAGTTATTTCTGTGTATTCTCCATCAATAGTATATCAGTTCCCTGAGGTCAAGGAACTATGTTTTTGTTTTTCTTTGTATTCTAAGCACTTAGCAGAGTGCCTGGTACAGAGTAGGAGCTTTATAAATTTGTGTTGATGGATTGACCCATTACCCACATTCAATGCATTCATATATAGACCTATGAGGCCATAGGGATTTATTGCTGACTCCTTCCTTAGATTTTTGTCCTTTTTTAATTTTTGTGTCTTTCTTGATATTCTTCCTTGTACATTATAGCTTCTCTCTACAGAAGTAGACTCCAAACTTTTTTGATTACAGACATCCATCAGTAAAAATGTTTGGACCTGCACCTCCACTATGCATATATTTACTCATTTATAAATTATACACATTATTGGAGAGACCCCATGGCATAATAGAAAGAGAACTGACCTTTAAGTCAAGAAGAACTAAGAGTCCTGCCTCTGATACACACATTTACACACACACACACACACACACACACAGACACATATACATACACACATACCTCTCTATGTCTAAATATATATATCTTTGTATATATGTATATGTCTGTCTGTCTGTCTGTCTATCTATCTATCTATCTACCTACCCATCTGTAGTAGATGTGTGATCCTGGGTAAGTTCTTGAGCTATGATCCTATCACTTAGATGGCAATTGTGTTTAGCAGTTTCTTAAGGTTAAAACTTCTCTGAGTGGTGCTCTTCCTCCTCTGAAAAGGGGAGGTCTTGAGCTTGTATAGTAATGAGTTTAGAAGGGAGGAGTTTATGAACCTACACAATAGAGGGAAAGTATATACAATAATATGGGAACTTTGGGGGATAAGGACATGTATGGTTGTATTGGAGAGAAATTGCACAATTGGCTATCTAAGGGAGGGCGGAATGCTACCTTTCTTTCTACCCTTTGATTGATTGATCACATCCCTCTTGGCATAAGGCCTAAACCCTCAGGTTGTCTGGGCCTCCATTTTGTTGAGTACTGCTCTATAGTAACTAACTTGTTGGATATGCATTGTTTTCCCCATCTTCCTTGTTTTTCAGTTTAAAACCCTTTTGATTATAGTCATAAGATTCCAAATACATTCTTGCTATCCCTCATTAAGTATACTTCATCCATGACTAGGAACCTTTTGCTTCTAAATTTCAAGAAATCCAAATCACCTTCTTAGATACCACCATCTTAACAATATTGCAAGAAGCAAAGATTGGTGAACAAATTATGCTGATCTTCCAACCTGCTTATATAGACAGGCTTGATGGAGAATCATATGTTCATAGATGTGCAAAAGATCTTGAGATATCTATGCCAGCCTCCTGCTCTAGCAGGTGAATTTTTAAACCATGTGAGTCAGCTGGTTGTCTATCCTATTTTTAAAGATCTCTAGGGACAGATTCCACAGTTTCCCTTGGTAACCTGTTCCAGTGTTGAATCATCTTTATCTTCAAAAATCTCTTCCCTTGTGTATAACTGAAAGCATTTATTGCAATTTGAGCTCATTTTCTTTTGTTCAGTCTTCTGTGAATATGGAGAATTGTTCAGTACCTTCCTCATAATAACCTGTTACATATTCACTGATCACTATTAAGTCATATATTAGTCTTCACTTTTCCAAGTTAACCACTTCCAGCTCTTTTAATTTTGGCTCAGAGGGCCAATTTTCTATCCCTTTAATCATCTTTATTGTTCTTTTTATTTTGGATCCTTTCTGGTTTCTCCATGTTCTTTTTAAAATATGGAAATTCAAACTGCACACAATATCTATAGCAGTGTCAATGACAAGAATAGTAGAAAGGTCACTTCCTGACTTTTCTATTTCATCCTTTTAAAATACATAGTAATATCATGTTTGCTTTTAAGATGACATTAAATTTTTTCTATTCGACTTGTGTTTCATTGTAACTTCTATGTTCGTTTTCTGTTTTGCTAGTCAGTCCCTAACCAGGTGACTTCTTTCATTCTGTCTCACTTTGTCTTTTGTCTTGGTGTCACTATTGAACCTTTTTCAGATGCAATGATGCTGTCTTACATTTGTGTAACACCTTATGGTTTTCAAAAATGTTCTCACACATACATGATCTCATGTGAGTCTCATAAAGTCTGTGAATAGGCAGGGCAGATAGCATCATCCCCATTTTACAGGGAGAGCTTTGGGGGGGGGGTTGCCTGAGGTCAAGATCTTATTGTCTCCATTGATAAAATGGTGTTAATAAAAGATGAAAACTAAAAGTGGCAACTCTCAGGATAGAACTTATATCTTCTTACATTTAGTATGTACTATGGGGTTATTTCATTTTTTTTCTACTGACTTTCTTAATCCAAGTTGAAGGAAAAAATTTTTTTTGCAAGGACGTTAAATTAACTTGTGGAAACAAAATGTATTTGGAATCTGCTTTTCAATTCATTCTTAAAATCCACTGTCCCCTTAGGAACTTCAATACCTAAAGTTTTATTTTGACAGATTGTACTAAACACATTGCTTTCCTCAGTGTCTCCTTCATAAACTACAGCCTTTCCACTACAGCAGTGTTCCTGACTCTTCTCTGCTTAGATTTCTTGTCGTCTGATGGAGCCCTCTCATGGAGCCAGCCAGCTATCACTGTGTGTCTCAGGGATGATTTGTTGGTTCTCTCTTCCTTTCAGCTGACTTCCCAATTAACGAAGCCCTGCCTGAACCCTCAGTGGAGGCCTTGGAGGCCTTAACAGGCAGTCTGAGGTCATTGCCTCAGGTCCCTGTGGGACCCTCCCTAGCTTCAAATCCCTTTGCTTCCTGCTAGGCAAAGTTCGTAATCTTGGGGGTGGCTAATATTACCCAATACTAAATAGCGGCCTTAAATCTGTTAACTAGGGCAGAGGTAGAAGGAGAAAGCAGGGCTTTCTCTAATCAGATAACACGGAGGGTGGCTGGAGTATGTTGGCTTTTGACCAAGCTCTTCAGGAGCTGCCCCTGTCTCAGTTTTATCCCTCTTTGCCTCTCCTTCCCTCGCCTGCCCCCATTCCTACCTCAGACGCATTTACAAATATTTTTGGTTTCGGTTTTGTGAAAGTTCTCAAAGCAGTTGCTGGTTGTGGTTAAGATGATTGTCTTTATTAAAAGACACTTGAAAGTCAGGTTCAAACAAGGCACACACACTTTCTTCACTGAGGATGTTAAGCCCGTTGACTAGAAGAGCCCTGCCTGCTAGAACCTGATCCTTCTGAGTACTCCGAAAACAATCTCCTATTGTCTCCAGGGATAAAATGATGCCAATAAAAGATGAAAACTTCAAGCCAAGAATAGTGGTACTATATTAACTGCTTCACCACTAAATGCAATTATGGGGAGGAAGAAAGAGGATAAACACACACACACACACACACACACACATACACACACACAACCTTACCTGTTTTCAGTTGAGAAATATACACAAAGCAAAATGTTCTGACAAAAAAACAAAAGCCTTGATTCAGTCCTGTTACAATAAACACATGTTCACTTTCAGGAATTGCTGCTTTGTCCATGAAATGCTCAATGTTACCAATAGAAAGCTGAGGGAGGAGGAGTGGAAAGGAGGGGGAGAATGAAAAGAGGGAAGAGGTGGGGAACTTGGAAGTTTCTTAGCCTTTTTAAAACTGTCTGGGCTCAGAAGGTGTCACTCTGGTGATAATTTCTGGGTCAGAGATTTCCAGAGAGGATAGGGAAAAAAGGCCCTGGCCTTTAGAATACGTGTTTTCCGCAAGAGAAGATGGATTTTATCACCCTCAAGCCATGTGGTTATTGCTTTGTGGTGCAAAGAGGGCAGAGTGATGAAATGAAGATAAAACAACTTAATTATTAAATGAAGTTTGGGTGGGAACAAGGAAGGAGATAGCTCTTAATAATTTCATAAATTCCTTGATCTGGAGAAAGGTGAAAAGAAGAGATGGTAGGAGAACAGCTGCAAATTCTTTTTTTTGGCCGGGGTGGGGGGAGAGGCAGGGCAATTGGGGTTAAGTGACTTGTCCAAGGTCACACATCTAGTAGGTGTCAAGTGTCTGAGGTGGGATTTGAACTCAGGTCCTCCTGACTCCAGCTCCTGTGCTCTATTCACTGCACCACCTAGCTGCCCCCAGCTGCAAATTCTTAAGCTCTTTTTCAAAGGAACAAAATTAATGTTAATTTTTTGTGGCTACTCACTTCACATGACCTGCATCCAGATCCAGCCACCCAGTGAGATTGATAGAGACTTTCTTCCCATGCAAAATTTTGAGACTCCTGGATTCTGCTTGATTGTTTCTCTTAATTCTCTTCTTACACTTCAGTTTTCTTTTCTCTTGTTGTTGTTCCCTTTTTCCACTTAATAATATTTTAAAGATAGTTTTCAACATTCACTTTTATAAGATTTTGAGTTCCAAATTTTTCTCCCTCTCTCTTCCCCAAGACAGCAAGCAATCTGATATAGTTTATACAGGTACAATCACATTAATCATATTTCCACATTAGTCATGTTGTGAAAGAGGAATCAAGAACAAAAGGGAAAAACCAAGAAAATAAAATACAAACAGGAAAAAAACAAAAGAAGGGTGAAAATAGTCTGCTTTGATCTATATACAGGCTCTGTAATTCTTTCTCTGGACGTGGATAGCATTTTCCATCATGAGTCTTTTGGAATTGTCTTATATCATTCTCATACTTCAGTTTTCACATACACAGCTATATATCTTCTATGCAAAGACAGAAGTCACTGTATGCAAATATTGGTTCTTAGACACTGAGTCACCTCTTACCCTTGCCCCTGTCCCACTAGGGGTATAACAATGTGAGTAGCTAACCAAGAAAAGAAATAAGACTTTGTAGTATTGTGGTCAGAATCATCTTCCATGAGGTTTTCCCTGACTCCCCCATGTTGTTCATCAGTGCTTTTTTCTTCCTTCATTTTTCTGGTATTTTGCTTAAATTTGCATGTTTTGTCTTAAATATATATATATTTTATCTGTTTCCCCATCTGCCATCCAGAACATAAGCTTCTTGAGGGCAAGGGCTATTGTATTTTTATCTATGGTTCCTTCAGGCCTACAACAGTATTTTAGAGGTATCTGGACTGTGCGGTAGACAAGAGTGCTGACCCTCAAGTCAAGAAGACCAGAGTTCAAATCTGGCCTCAGGCATTTATTAGCTGTGGGACATTGAGTAAGTCAGCTCCTGCCTCAGTTTCCTCAACTGTAAAACTGTAAAAAAAAAAATTATCATCATCAATAGCATGTACCTCTCAGGGCTGTTGTGAGGATCAAACAAGATAATACTTTAAAATGCTTAGCACAGTGCCTGGTCCATAATAGGCTCTTAATTAATGCAGTTCTCTTGCACATTTATTCATTCATTTATTTGTTTGTTTAAACTGGACCTATAACTTGATTAATGTAGGAATATCTTGTAGATCAGTAACTGTTCTGCGAGTTATAGTTTCGGCGAGCTGTCTGAACTGAGAAGTTCAGTGACTTGTTTTAGGGCCACAGAGTCAGAATGTAACAACCCAGGTCTTTCTGAAGCTGAGGTCAGCCCTCTGACTGCCTGTCATCTGACTTCTTCCCTTGAATGCAGTGGGTGCTTAGTAACTGACAAATTTAATTGAACGAACCCCTAAATCTGAGAGACTCCTGCTTCCTTGCCTGTCCATTAGATCTCTGAATCTCATTCTTAGGATCATACTTCTAAATGTGGAGGGAACCTCAGAGGCTTACATAGTCAAACCTCCTCATTTTACAGGTAGGGAAACTGAGGACCAAGGAAGGAAATTAAGCGACTTGTCTCAGACTAAAAGTGCTAAGTATCAGAAATGGAATTTGAATATAGGCCCCCTGATGACAGAAGTTTTCCTTTTCCCATTGGACCATGAGACCTCCTCAACTTACATACTCATTATGAATGAATTATTAGAACTTAAAAGAAAAAGCTCAGATATTGCCTCAGTGTTAAAAAACCAAAGCATTAAATGCTCAAACTAACAGTTCGTCAAAATATAGCATACTTCCTGCTAATTCCTGCCTATTTCTATTGCATTTTCCTGCAGTACGCATATTTTTCTTCTTCTCCTATTTTCAACATGTATGGAAAAGAATTTATAAATGTTTAGAGCTAGAGGGGAACCCCAAAAGATAACTAATTCTTCAGGTTCTCTTCTATCCCGGCATGCAAGTCATATTTTCCTCACATTAGAGGGCAGGGGTGTGGGGTGTCAATTGAGGACTAAAGGAATTAATTAACTTGATCAAAATTTTCCAGATTTCTTTCCATTGCCTTAATTTATGGAGAACAAGAAAAACTTTTTTTTGACTGGACTTTCACTTTAAGAACAGAACAAATAGATCTCCAGCAGAGGGTAGCCCTCTACCTTCTATGCCCCTGTGTAGTGTTGCTATTATCTGGGCAATATTTACATGTGTGGTTGCTATAATGAAGTCTTCTTCCTCCCCTAAAAACAAAGAAACAAACAAAAAACCCAAAAAACTATTAGGCAACCAGAACATAAACTTGTTTTCTTATATTGAGCGTATGATTATCCATCTAGGAGTGTCTGAGGTCCTGGTTTCCTGAGCACTTAACATTTGTCTACATTTTAGTGATACAAAAGCATCCTAAGTTAGCTGTAAAACTAGAAATCTGAGTTTGGGAAAGGAGGAGTGATAGAGAGATTTATTGCCACCTGCTTTTGAATAGCCTTGAGCTGTTTCTTTTCTTTTAAAAGCTTACTCTGAGAAATAATACTATGCTCTTAAAAACAAGCTTTATTTGTAATAGAAATATTTGAGTTGAAATTCGTAGAGTTTCACTAAAGCTCTACAACTTTCTCAATCTCTTTCTTTTTCATGTTTACAAAAGATTTTCTGGCAATTCCTTTTTCTGGTTCACAAACTAGGGGAATCAGACTGTATTCTTCTGCCCATTGTTGTCCTTGGTGACCTGGTGGTACCAGGAAGGAGCACTGGGCTCTGTACCCTGAGACTTGGGGAAAAAAGATTAGACTTGTCCTGCTTGGCCCCAGAGGGCAGAATCAGGATCCATGGGAGCAACAGGCCTGGAGAACAGCAGCTACTTAAAACAAGTTTGTTTAATTGGAATGAATAGATGGAAGTTGCCCAGAGGCAGATTTCAGTTTGGTGAAAGGGAACATTTCCTAACAATGAAAGCTATAAAAGCAGAATGATCTACTTTAGCGGCAGAAGTGGGTCCAAGGCTCAATGAACACTTGTCGGGTACTTTGTAGAGGGAATCCTTGTTCAAGTGTGGGTTGGACTAGATGACCTAGGAAGTCTCTTCCAGCTCTACAATGATGTAAATTTTAATTTAAGCTCTGTTACTTCCTGTGTCATTAAGGGCAATTCACTTGCGTCTGTAAAATGAGGGAGTTGAATTAGATGGGGTTTAAGACCCCTTCTATGGTATTCTAAGATTCAATTTTTTGAAAAAGAAAACTTCATCTACAGACAGAAGAATTTAGCAATAAAAACCTTTTCCTTTTCCTTTCTTTCCTTTGCTTTGTTTTATATGAGGAATCAAAGATGGTTTGTTTTGTTTAGGATTTAAATGAAAGAGAACCTTGAATCTGTAGAATTCCGTTTGCTTGTCTTTTTTCTCTTTCCATGGAGCTTCTAGAAGGGATTCTAGAAGGGAGTACCAGACCTGGTGTAAGCTTTAAAAAAAATTCCTAAATGTGATATAAAAATATGTGTCAGGTAAATATACTGATTTCTCTTCAAGGCTATTGATATAATCCTTCCATTAGAGAGAACCAGAGCATGAAGGGGTATCTCACTATGATTGGTTGGCTTGAATTCCTACCCAATTTCTTTCTATAGGAAAAAAAAAATCACAGAAGTTCTTAGTGTTAGAAGGGACCTCAGTAGCCTTCTAATCCAATAGTGTACAAAAAGAATTCCCACTATAACATACCCGTCAAGTTTCTGCTTGAAGACCACGAAGAAATGGGAACCCACAACCTCTCAAGACAGCCCATTCCACTTGAGGAAAACTGATTGCTAGAAAGCTTTTCTTGATATGGAGGGTAAATTTATCTCTTTGCAACTTGGTCATTGCTCTTAGGTCTGCCCTCTGGGTTCAAATGGAACTGATTTAGCACTTTCTCCATATGACAGCCCTTCAAATACTTGAACACAGCTAGCATGTCCCCTAAGTATCTTCTTTTTCAGGCTAAATATGCTATATCAGTAATGCAGTATTCACAATGCCTACAGTAACTATAAATATGCTGATATGGTTATTAATCATGAAATGTAGCAGGCTCTCTACATGAGAAATATAGCTAGAGCATTTATTTAAATACCAGAAAACTGAGTCCTAAAACCAGAAAGTCAAAGCCAACACAATAGTTATGAAGTTGGCACATGTAGTTAAAGTAGTAAACACCCACATTTTCAAGCCTTCAAAACAGGACAGGCTACCTCAGGCAAAGATCCTCTTCTCAC
>JAQQSV010002735.1:0-11163 GCA_028646515.1 Pseudochirops corinnae | reverse complement strand
GATTAATAACCATATCAGCATATTTATAGTTACTGTAGGCATTGTGAATACTGCATTACTGATATAGCATATTTAGCCTGAAAAAGAAGATACTTAGGGGACATGCTAGCTGTGTTCAAGTATTTGAAGGGCTGTCATATGGAGAAAGTGCTAAATCAGTTCCATTTGAACCCAGAGGGCAGACCTAAGAGCAATGACCAAGTTGCAAAGAGATAAATTTACCCTCCATATCAAGAAAAGCTTTCTAGCAATCAGTTTTCCTCAAGTGGAATGGGCTGTCTTGAGAGGTTGTGGGTTCCCATTTCTTCGTGGTCTTCAAGCAGAAACTTGACGGGTATGTTATAGTGGGAATTCTTTTTGTACACTATTGGATTAGAAGGCTACTGAGGTCCCTTCTAACACTAAGAACTTCTGTGATTTTTTTTTTCCTATAGAAAGAAATTGGGTAGGAATTCAAGCCAACCAATCATAGTGAGATACCCCTTCATGCTCTGGTTCTCTCTAATGGAAGGATTATATCAATAGCCTTGAAGAGAAATCAGTATATTTACCTGACACATATTTTTATATCACATTTAGGAATTTTTTTTAAAGCTTACACCAGGTCTGGTACTCCCTTCTAGAATCCCTTCTAGAAGCTCCATGGAAAGAGAAAAAAGACAAGCAAACGGAATTCTACAGATTCAAGGTTCTCTTTCATTTAAATCCTAAACAAAACAAACCATCTTTGATTCCTCATATAAAACAAAGCAAAGGAAAGAAAGGAAAAGGAAAAGGTTTTTATTGCTAAATTCTTCTGTCTGTAGATGAAGTTTTCTTTTTCAAAAAATTGAATCTTAGAATACCATAGAAGGGGTCTTAAACCCCATCTAATTCAACTCCCTCATTTTACAGACGCAAGTGAATTGCCCTTAATGACACAGGAAGTAACAGAGCTTAAATTAAAATTTACATCATTGTAGAGCTGGAAGAGACTTCCTAGGTCATCTAGTCCAACCCACACTTGAACAAGGATTCCCTCTACAAAGTACCCGACAAGTGTTCATTGAGCCTTGGACCCACTTCTGCCGCTAAAGTAGATCATTCTGCTTTTATAGCTTTCATTGTTAGGAAATGTTCCCTTTCACCAAACTGAAATCTGCCTCTGGGCAACTTCCATCTATTCATTCCAATTAAACAAACTTGTTTTAAGTAGCTGCTGTTCTCCAGGCCTGTTGCTCCCATGGATCCTGATTCTGCCCTCTGGGGCCAAGCAGGACAAGTCTAATCTTTTTTCCCCAAGTCTCAGGGTACAGAGCCCAGTGCTCCTTCCTGGTACCACCAGGTCACCAAGGACAACAATGGGCAGAAGAATACAGTCTGATTCCCCTAGTTTGTGAACCAGAAAAAGGAATTGCCAGAAAATCTTTTGTAAACATGAAAAAGAAAGAGATTGAGAAAGTTGTAGAGCTTTAGTGAAACTCTACGAATTTCAACTCAAATATTTCTATTACAAATAAAGCTTGTTTTTAAGAGCATAGTATTATTTCTCAGAGTAAGCTTTTAAAAGAAAAGAAACAGCTCAAGGCTATTCAAAAGCAGGTGGCAATAAATCTCTCTATCACTCCTCCTTTCCCAAACTCAGATTTCTAGTTTTACAGCTAACTTAGGATGCTTTTGTATCACTAAAATGTAGACAAATGTTAAGTGCTCAGGAAACCAGGACCTCAGACACTCCTAGATGGATAATCATACGCTCAATATAAGAAAACAAGTTTATGTTCTGGTTGCCTAATAGTTTTTTGGGTTTTTTGTTTGTTTCTTTGTTTTTAGGGGAGGAAGAAGACTTCATTATAGCAACCACACATGTAAATATTGCCCAGATAATAGCAACACTACACAGGGGCATAGAAGGTAGAGGGCTACCCTCTGCTGGAGATCTATTTGTTCTGTTCTTAAAGTGAAAGTCCAGTCAAAAAAAAGTTTTTCTTGTTCTCCATAAATTAAGGCAATGGAAAGAAATCTGGAAAATTTTGATCAAGTTAATTAATTCCTTTAGTCCTCAATTGACACCCCACACCCCTGCCCTCTAATGTGAGGAAAATATGACTTGCATGCCGGGATAGAAGAGAACCTGAAGAATTAGTTATCTTTTGGGGTTCCCCTCTAGCTCTAAACATTTATAAATTCTTTTCCATACATGTTGAAAATAGGAGAAGAAGAAAAATATGCGTACTGCAGGAAAATGCAATAGAAATAGGCAGGAATTAGCAGGAAGTATGCTATATTTTGACGAACTGTTAGTTTGAGCATTTAATGCTTTGGTTTTTTAACACTGAGGCAATATCTGAGCTTTTTCTTTTAAGTTCTAATAATTCATTCATAATGAGTATGTAAGTTGAGGAGGTCTCATGGTCCAATGGGAAAAGGAAAACTTCTGTCATCAGGGGGCCTATATTCAAATTCCATTTCTGATACTTAGCACTTTTAGTCTGAGACAAGTCGCTTAATTTCCTTCCTTGGTCCTCAGTTTCCCTACCTGTAAAATGAGGAGGTTTGACTATGTAAGCCTCTGAGGTTCCCTCCACATTTAGAAGTATGATCCTAAGAATGAGATTCAGAGATCTAATGGACAGGCAAGGAAGCAGGAGTCTCTCAGATTTAGGGGTTCGTTCAATTAAATTTGTCAGTTACTAAGCACCCACTGCATTCAAGGGAAGAAGTCAGATGACAGGCAGTCAGAGGGCTGACCTCAGCTTCAGAAAGACCTGGGTTGTTACATTCTGACTCTGTGGCCCTAAAACAAGTCACTGAACTTCTCCCTGAACTCAGACAGCTCGCCGAAACTATAACTCGCAGAACAGTTACTGATCTACAAGATATTCCTACATTAATCAAGTTATAGGTCCAGTTTAAACAAACAAATAAATGAATGAATAAATGTGCAAGAGAACTGCATTAATTAAGAGCCTATTATGGACCAGGCACTGTGCTAAGCATTTTAAAGTATTATCTTGTTTGATCCTCACAACAGCCCTGAGAGGTACATGCTATTGATGATGATAATTTTTTTTTTTACAGTTTTACAGTTGAGGAAACTGAGGCAGGAGCTGACTTACTCAATGTCCCACAGCTAATAAATGCCTGAGGCCAGATTTGAACTCTGGTCTTCTTGACTTGAGGGTCAGCACTCTTGTCTACCGCACAGTCCAGATACCTCTAAAATACTGTTGTAGGCCTGAAGGAACCATAGATAAAAATACAATAGCCCTTGCCCTCAAGAAGCTTATGTTCTGGATGGCAGATGGGGAAACAGATAAAATATATATATATTTAAGACAAAACATGCAAATTTAAGCAAAATACCAGAAAAATGAAGGAAGAAAAAAGCACTGATGAACAACATGGGGGAGTCAGGGAAAACCTCATGGAAGATGATTCTGACCACAATACTACAAAGTCTTATTTCTTTTCTTGGTTAGCTACTCACATTGTTATACCCCTAGTGGGACAGGGGCAAGGGTAAGAGGTGACTCAGTGTCTAAGAACCAATATTTGCATACAGTGACTTCTGTCTTTGCATAGAAGATATATAGCTGTGTATGTGAAAACTGAAGTATGAGAATGATATAAGACAATTCCAAAAGACTCATGATGGAAAATGCTATCCACGTCCAGAGAAAGAATTACAGAGCCTGTATATAGATCAAAGCAGACTATTTTCACCCTTCTTTTGTTTTTTTCCTGTTTGTATTTTATTTTCTTGGTTTTTCCCTTTTGTTCTTGATTCCTCTTTCACAACATGACTAATGTGGAAATATGATTAATGTGATTGTACCTGTATAAACTATATCAGATTGCTTGCTGTCTTGGGGAAGAGAGAGGGAGAAAAATTTGGAACTCAAAATCTTATAAAAGTGAATGTTGAAAACTATCTTTAAAATATTATTAAGTGGAAAAAGGGAACAACAACAAGAGAAAAGAAAACTGAAGTGTAAGAAGAGAATTAAGAGAAACAATCAAGCAGAATCCAGGAGTCTCAAAATTTTGCATGGGAAGAAAGTCTCTATCAATCTCACTGGGTGGCTGGATCTGGATGCAGGTCATGTGAAGTGAGTAGCCACAAAAAATTAACATTAATTTTGTTCCTTTGAAAAAGAGCTTAAGAATTTGCAGCTGGGGGCAGCTAGGTGGTGCAGTGAATAGAGCACAGGAGCTGGAGTCAGGAGGACCTGAGTTCAAATCCCACCTCAGACACTTGACACCTACTAGATGTGTGACCTTGGACAAGTCACTTAACCCCAATTGCCCTGCCTCTCCCCCCACCCCGGCCAAAAAAAAGAATTTGCAGCTGTTCTCCTACCATCTCTTCTTTTCACCTTTCTCCAGATCAAGGAATTTATGAAATTATTAAGAGCTATCTCCTTCCTTGTTCCCACCCAAACTTCATTTAATAATTAAGTTGTTTTATCTTCATTTCATCACTCTGCCCTCTTTGCACCACAAAGCAATAACCACATGGCTTGAGGGTGATAAAATCCATCTTCTCTTGCGGAAAACACGTATTCTAAAGGCCAGGGCCTTTTTTCCCTATCCTCTCTGGAAATCTCTGACCCAGAAATTATCACCAGAGTGACACCTTCTGAGCCCAGACAGTTTTAAAAAGGCTAAGAAACTTCCAAGTTCCCCACCTCTTCCCTCTTTTCATTCTCCCCCTCCTTTCCACTCCTCCTCCCTCAGCTTTCTATTGGTAACATTGAGCATTTCATGGACAAAGCAGCAATTCCTGAAAGTGAACATGTGTTTATTGTAACAGGACTGAATCAAGGCTTTTGTTTTTTTGTCAGAACATTTTGCTTTGTGTATATTTCTCAACTGAAAACAGGTAAGGTTGTGTGTGTGTATGTGTGTGTGTGTGTGTGTGTGTGTGTTTATCCTCTTTCTTCCTCCCCATAATTGCATTTAGTGGTGAAGCAGTTAATATAGTACCACTATTCTTGGCTTGAAGTTTTCATCTTTTATTGGCATCATTTTATCCCTGGAGACAATAGGAGATTGTTTTCGGAGTACTCAGAAGGATCAGGTTCTAGCAGGCAGGGCTCTTCTAGTCAACGGGCTTAACATCCTCAGTGAAGAAAGTGTGTGTGCCTTGTTTGAACCTGACTTTCAAGTGTCTTTTAATAAAGACAATCATCTTAACCACAACCAGCAACTGCTTTGAGAACTTTCACAAAACCGAAACCAAAAATATTTGTAAATGCGTCTGAGGTAGGAATGGGGGCAGGCGAGGGAAGGAGAGGCAAAGAGGGATAAAACTGAGACAGGGGCAGCTCCTGAAGAGCTTGGTCAAAAGCCAACATACTCCAGCCACCCTCCGTGTTATCTGATTAGAGAAAGCCCTGCTTTCTCCTTCTACCTCTGCCCTAGTTAACAGATTTAAGGCCGCTATTTAGTATTGGGTAATATTAGCCACCCCCAAGATTACGAACTTTGCCTAGCAGGAAGCAAAGGGATTTGAAGCTAGGGAGGGTCCCACAGGGACCTGAGGCAATGACCTCAGACTGCCTGTTAAGGCCTCCAAGGCCTCCACTGAGGGTTCAGGCAGGGCTTCGTTAATTGGGAAGTCAGCTGAAAGGAAGAGAGAACCAACAAATCATCCCTGAGACACACAGTGATAGCTGGCTGGCTCCATGAGAGGGCTCCATCAGACGACAAGAAATCTAAGCAGAGAAGAGTCAGGAACACTGCTGTAGTGGAAAGGCTGTAGTTTATGAAGGAGACACTGAGGAAAGCAATGTGTTTAGTACAATCTGTCAAAATAAAACTTTAGGTATTGAAGTTCCTAAGGGGACAGTGGATTTTAAGAATGAATTGAAAAGCAGATTCCAAATACATTTTGTTTCCACAAGTTAATTTAACGTCCTTGCAAAAAAAATTTTTTCCTTCAACTTGGATTAAGAAAGTCAGTAGAAAAAAAATGAAATAACCCCATAGTACATACTAAATGTAAGAAGATATAAGTTCTATCCTGAGAGTTGCCACTTTTAGTTTTCATCTTTTATTAACACCATTTTATCAATGGAGACAATAAGATCTTGACCTCAGGCAACCCCCCCCCCAAAGCTCTCCCTGTAAAATGGGGATGATGCTATCTGCCCTGCCTATTCACAGACTTTATGAGACTCACATGAGATCATGTATGTGTGAGAACATTTTTGAAAACCATAAGGTGTTACACAAATGTAAGACAGCATCATTGCATCTGAAAAAGGTTCAATAGTGACACCAAGACAAAAGACAAAGTGAGACAGAATGAAAGAAGTCACCTGGTTAGGGACTGACTAGCAAAACAGAAAACGAACATAGAAGTTACAATGAAACACAAGTCGAATAGAAAAAATTTAATGTCATCTTAAAAGCAAACATGATATTACTATGTATTTTAAAAGGATGAAATAGAAAAGTCAGGAAGTGACCTTTCTACTATTCTTGTCATTGACACTGCTATAGATATTGTGTGCAGTTTGAATTTCCATATTTTAAAAAGAACATGGAGAAACCAGAAAGGATCCAAAATAAAAAGAACAATAAAGATGATTAAAGGGATAGAAAATTGGCCCTCTGAGCCAAAATTAAAAGAGCTGGAAGTGGTTAACTTGGAAAAGTGAAGACTAATATATGACTTAATAGTGATCAGTGAATATGTAACAGGTTATTATGAGGAAGGTACTGAACAATTCTCCATATTCACAGAAGACTGAACAAAAGAAAATGAGCTCAAATTGCAATAAATGCTTTCAGTTATACACAAGGGAAGAGATTTTTGAAGATAAAGATGATTCAACACTGGAACAGGTTACCAAGGGAAACTGTGGAATCTGTCCCTAGAGATCTTTAAAAATAGGATAGACAACCAGCTGACTCACATGGTTTAAAAATTCACCTGCTAGAGCAGGAGGCTGGCATAGATATCTCAAGATCTTTTGCACATCTATGAACATATGATTCTCCATCAAGCCTGTCTATATAAGCAGGTTGGAAGATCAGCATAATTTGTTCACCAATCTTTGCTTCTTGCAATATTGTTAAGATGGTGGTATCTAAGAAGGTGATTTGGATTTCTTGAAATTTAGAAGCAAAAGGTTCCTAGTCATGGATGAAGTATACTTAATGAGGGATAGCAAGAATGTATTTGGAATCTTATGACTATAATCAAAAGGGTTTTAAACTGAAAAACAAGGAAGATGGGGAAAACAATGCATATCCAACAAGTTAGTTACTATAGAGCAGTACTCAACAAAATGGAGGCCCAGACAACCTGAGGGTTTAGGCCTTATGCCAAGAGGGATGTGATCAATCAATCAAAGGGTAGAAAGAAAGGTAGCATTCCGCCCTCCCTTAGATAGCCAATTGTGCAATTTCTCTCCAATACAACCATACATGTCCTTATCCCCCAAAGTTCCCATATTATTGTATATACTTTCCCTCTATTGTGTAGGTTCATAAACTCCTCCCTTCTAAACTCATTACTATACAAGCTCAAGACCTCCCCTTTTCAGAGGAGGAAGAGCACCACTCAGAGAAGTTTTAACCTTAAGAAACTGCTAAACACAATTGCCATCTAAGTGATAGGATCATAGCTCAAGAACTTACCCAGGATCACACATCTACTACAGATGGGTAGGTAGATAGATAGATAGATAGACAGACAGACAGACAGACATATACATATATACAAAGATATATATATTTAGACATAGAGAGGTATGTGTGTATGTATATGTGTCTGTGTGTGTGTGTGTGTGTGTGTGTGTAAATGTGTGTATCAGAGGCAGGACTCTTAGTTCTTCTTGACTTAAAGGTCAGTTCTCTTTCTATTATGCCATGGGGTCTCTCCAATAATGTGTATAATTTATAAATGAGTAAATATATGCATAGTGGAGGTGCAGGTCCAAACATTTTTACTGATGGATGTCTGTAATCAAAAAAGTTTGGAGTCTACTTCTGTAGAGAGAAGCTATAATGTACAAGGAAGAATATCAAGAAAGACACAAAAATTAAAAAAGGACAAAAATCTAAGGAAGGAGTCAGCAATAAATCCCTATGGCCTCATAGGTCTATATATGAATGCATTGAATGTGGGTAATGGGTCAATCCATCAACACAAATTTATAAAGCTCCTACTCTGTACCAGGCACTCTGCTAAGTGCTTAGAATACAAAGAAAAACAAAAACATAGTTCCTTGACCTCAGGGAACTGATATACTATTGATGGAGAATACACAGAAATAACTATAAATCAGTAAGATAAATACAATGTAAATAGAAGGTAATCTCACAAAGAAGACACTAGCAGTGGGGGGGAGAGGAGGGAAGCCTTTTGCAAAAGGTGGGATTTGAGCTGAATTTTAAAGGAAGTCAGAAAAGTCAGAAGTTGGACATGAGCAGGAAAATATTCCAAGCAGGGAAAATAGCTAGTGAATAGAAACAGACTTGGGAGATAAAATGCTATATGTGAGGGATAGCTGGATGGCAAGTGTTACTGGAACATAGAGAAGATGAAGAGGACTTAAGGTGAGGACAAAAGGAAAGGTGAGAAAGGACCAGGTTGCGAAAGGTTTTCAACACCAAGCAGATGGTTTTATAGTTGATCCTAGAAGTAATAGGGAGTGCCTAGATTTTACTGAGTGGGTGATGGCACAGTCAGAACTGCACAGTCACTGGCAGCTTGAGTGAAGGAAGGACTAAACTGGAAAGATGTAAGGCAGGGAGACCAATCAGAAGGCTACAGCAATGGTCTAGGCATCAGGTGATGAGATCCTGCACTAATATGGTGGCTATGTGAGTTGGAAAGAAGGGGATACATATGAGAGATGGTGTGAGGGTAGAAATGACAAGACTTAGCAACAGATTGGGGATATGGATTGAACATGAGAGGGGATTCAAAGATTACACCAAGGTTGGAAGCCTGCATCACTGGGAAGATAGTGATGCCCTCAATAGTAAAAGGACAATTAGTAAAATGCAAGGGCTTTGGGGAAAAATAATGAGTTCAGTGTTAGCTTTATTGAATTTGAGATGCCTTTGGGGTATCTAGTTGGAAATATCCAATAAGCAGTTGGTGATATAAGACTGGGGCTCCAGAATGAAGTTAGGGATGACTAAGTAAATCTGATAATCATTTGCATAGAGATAATAATTGAACCCATGGGATTTGGTGAGGTCATCAAGTAAGATAATATAGAGAAGGTTCAAGACAGATCCTGTTTCCCTCCTCTCTCACTCCCAGTTGATAGTCTCTTATCCTCTGGGATAACCTTCCACTTACTCTGTATATATCTATAAATATGTCAAAACTTATGGGATTTAGCTAAAGCTGTTCTTAGAGGAAATTTTATATTTCTAAACCATTTCATCAACAGAATTGAGAAAGAACAAATAAATGAATTTAACATGTAATTTTAAAAACCTAGAAAAGTGACAAGTCAAAAAAAACCCAACAAAACGCTGAAGGAGACTTCTAAAAATAAAAGAAAAACAAAATTGAAAGCAAAAAAGATTGTCAAATCAATCATTAAAACAAGGAGCTTAATTTTCTAAAAAGCTAGTAAAACAGATAAATAGCCTCATATTCATAAAAATGAGAGAAAAATCAAACTGTATCAAAAAAAAGGAAAACACAAAAATTGAAGATAAAATAATGTGAACTATATTAAGTTATTTTTCCCAATGATATGTCTACAAAATTGACACCTTGGAGTGAATGAATATTTCCAAAATATAAAATATACAAATTAACATAAGAAGAAATAATTTAAATTGCCAAATATCAGAAATAAATTGAATAGTTCATAAGTGAACACTCAAAGATAAAACCCCTAGCACAAGATGGATTTACAAGTGAATACTATCAATCATTAAAAGAACAATTAATTTCAGTGTTACATAGTTTGCATATATAGGGTACATCCAAAGTCTATGATGCAAATATAACCTTAAAGTACAAACCAGATAGAAACAAAGCAGAGAAAGAAAAATAAAAACCAATATCCCTAACAAACATTTAAAGATTGTATATTATGACTAAGTTGGAATTATGCCAAGAATGTAGGGTTGGTTCAAAATAAAAATAACTATAATCATAAGAGAATGTGTTAATGGCAAAGATAATAGGATGAGCAGAGCCACAGTGACAGAAGTAGCAGTAGGATCTAGCTCTCCCTCTTGACAAAATTCTAGAGAATATAATGGAATGAATCAGGGAAACCAAGAAATCTCAATGAGTCATTTTCTAGCTTAGGAGGTGGCTTAGGAAGATGGACAAAGAGGTTGGCATACACTGACTAAGAAGTTGGGGTCTGACCAGTAACACAGTTCAGTAGCAGTGGTGGGGAGCATTATAGTGCCCAGAGACTGAAACAGGGCTGAGACAGGGCATTAGAAAGAGATTCTGGGGAATCCTTGAGCAAGTCCTAGATGTAGAAACAGTGACCATCTGTCAACTCTGCCACACACCACCCAGTGCTGGGTCACAAATTCCGGGTAGAGAAGAATAGTCACGAGTATCCACTCTAGGAACAACTTCCAGGAAGCCAACAGTACTTTTGTGGCTCTGATCCTGGAACAGTGCACAATGTCCTAGACCAAAGAGTAGTCAGAAGTTCAGACGCTCTGAATTTGCAGACCCTTCTAGCAGATGAATAGTAGCTGAGTCAAGCAGCAGTATGCTGAAACTCTCAACCAGAAACATGCTGATAGACCAAACATGAGCCGAGAATTTGCAGGCCAGGAAGACAGTGAATAGATCTCTCTCTGAATTACACCCCTTTGAAAGCTCTGAAAGCTTGCAGGGTCCCATCCAGAATTGTGAAAGCAGTAAAAGGATCTAAAAGGACAAAAACTCAAACCAGACATCCTTTCCAGGTGTGTAGAACCCAGCATTAACATAAAATCCAAAGTCAAAAGAATATGCTGGGAAAATGAGCAAACAAAAAAAAAGAATCTGACAATACAGAACTGTTATGGTGACAGGGAAGCTCAAGACAAAACCACAGAAAAAGAGTGACTCAAAAACATCTACAAGCAAAGTCTCAAAGAAGAAAAACACATAGCTACGACACAAATACTACAAGAATTCCTAGAAGAGTTAAAGCAAGAGTTAAAGGAGATAAAAAATTATTTTAA
>JAQQSV010002734.1:0-22640 GCA_028646515.1 Pseudochirops corinnae | reverse complement strand
CTGATGGGCATCATTTCACTTTCCAATTCTTTGGACTACAAAAAGAGCAACCACAAATATTTTTTACAAATAGGTCCTTCCACCTCCCTCTCTCTTTTTTTGATGTCTTAGGGATCCAGTCCTAGGAGTGGTATTGCTGGGTCATCTTTTCTCCTCTCAGATTCTCCTTCCATCCATTCAGACGGACCAAGTTGAGGGGTGGCAGAGGGGCTCTTCCATCCTACTTTACTCTCCCCCACTGAGGATGATGTCATGTAAGCCATTTTCTTTATATAAATTAGTTTATTCCTATCATCTACAGGCTACCCTGAGACCAGAGTATGTTTGAAGAGACAGCCCTGAAGATTTTACTTTTCATAGCAGGACCTTCAATTCTCTTGGAAGGTTTAAAACATTTGGTGTGGGAGCGCTATCAATGAACAATTTCTTTTGGTGAATGTTCCTGTAACCCATCCACGCAGAACCCTAAATCTTGAATCCTGGGCTCACTTGGATTTTCCCTGGGAAATTTGAGTCATTTGAGTCATGGGGCCCCTGGGAGTGAGTGCAGATCTGAGGTCACACTCCACTAAAAGGAGGGGGGATGTATATGGGACTAGAGGAGACAGTCCTGCCTCTGAGTAGGACCAGGAGTGTGGTTTGTGAGTATTCAGGATCTGACCCCTTCTCACTGAGGAAAGTGAGCAGAGCACAGACCCACATGCCCCACCCAGGGTTACCTATACAAATGGGAGCATGCAAGACACAGATGTGACAAAAGGCTCACAGACCAGACATTAGATAAGTTCCTACTGTATACAAAGTTTGGAGAGACAGGATTTAGGAAAGAGGCTGAGATGGGTTTGGAGCATGAATAACATGACAGAGCAGATAGAATGCTGCACTTGGAGGCAGCAAATCCAATCCAGCTGTGAGACCCTGGATCAGTCACCTCAAGCCTCTGAGTCTCAGTTTACTCATTGGTAAAATGGGAATGGGGGCAGCTAGGTGGCACAATAGATTGACTGTCAGGCCTAGCTTCACCAAGATTCATTTTGCTGAGTGGAAATCTGGCCTCACACACTGCTTAGCTGTGTGACCCTGGGCAAGTCTCTTCACCCTCTTTGCCTCAGTTTCCTCATCTGTGAAATGAGCTGGAGAAGGAAATGGCAAACCAGTCCAGTGTCTTTGTCAAGAAAACCCCAAATAAAATCAAGGAGAGTCAGACATGACTGAAAGCAACTGAATGTCTACAAAAAAGTGGAAATAAAAATGCATCTGCTGCACAGGGTTGTTTCAAGGCTCATGTGAGATAATGTGGGTAAAACAGTTTGAAACTTTAAAAATCACGTTTCCTGGGCACCTCTTCTCCTCCCCTCCCCACTTCAGGCTTCCCCCCCAACACTATAAATGAGTTCTCCTGAGATGCAAAACACTTTTTAAATCTAATCCGGTCAAGCAAATCTCCTCAAATAAGTGCTCCCCTTAAATCCTTAACTAATTCTGATTTGGGTTTCTCCTCCCCACACTTGGGTCTCTGGCACAATGCCAAAGCTCTCAGCACGGCCATATTGGTAAAAAGGCTAAGCTGTGGCCCAAGCTAGACTGGGAGAGATAACAACTTGGAGCTGTCCCATACAAGTGACACTACTATTATAATGCCATTCTAAGCTTTGCAAAATGCTTTAAAATATTATCTCATCTTAACCTCAGAACAACCCTGGGAGGTAGGAACTATTATTATCCCCATTTTACAGGTGAGAAAACTGAGACAGGCAGATAGGAAGTGTGTTTGAGGCTAAATTTGAAGTTGAGGGCTGCCTTACAGAATTACAGGTCCTACGCTCCGTACACTATGGTGCCACCTAGTGGCCATTCCAGCCATTTCAATTTATTCTTTAACAAAGTGGTCAGACTGACAGGCTCCAATGGGTTCAAGTTGGATGGGACTATAGAGGTCATTTAATTTAACCTTTTGGCTATATAGATGAGGAAACTGAAGGTCCGAGGAGTTAAGTGATTCGTCCAAGGTCATACAACTATTGTGTGGAAGAGTCAAGATTTGAAACCAGATCCCTGCTCCCAATGCTATTTTTCGTATATTCTCAATATTTATGCTCAGTGACTCCCCTCCCAGCTCTGCACCTCTCCCTTTTATCCTCATCCTCCCTCCAGGTACCCACTCCACTCACATCTGACACAGTTTCCTTCTCCCCACCTCCAGTCCCAATATACGCACAGTGGATGCAGTGCTAGATCCAGCTTCTGCACTCACTAGCTTTCTGACCTTGGGCAAGGCAGTTAATTTCTCTGAGCATCAGTTTCCTCGTCTGTAAAATGGGTTTAACAACATCTCACTCTGTTGTTGTGAGGCTCAAATAGGATGATGTATACACAGTGCTTTGCAAACTATAAAGCGCCATATAAATGACCATTGTTATTACTGAGGCAGGACGTCATTCACACCCCACTTTTAGGGACTTTACAGTAGGGTTTTAGCCAGTGGTATACTGGCAAATGTTTAACAGCCACCTCTCATTTAAAAAGTTTAATCTGCATCATGAACATTTTGTCCAACACTTTCCTAAGCCTAGTAAATAACAAAACAATAAATCAAGCTCTGATCTGTAGTTTGCTTGTTTTTAAGGTGTAAATGTTCTTGCTGAAAATTGAGCAGTCACATCTGTTCAGCTGGCTCTGGCACACCCCTGGTGCATTAACCGTGAATTCCACCACACTCAGCAACATCAGTGGCTGCCTGAGTCGAATCTTCAACTCCACTAACAAAAGTCAGTGACTCACAGTGAATGTGAGCTCAGCATGGATAAGGATGTGTTCCTTGGTACAATATCCCCAGCTGGATCTCCAACACTGGCCATGGTGCCTGGCACTGGCACATAGTAGGCACTAAATAAATGTCTCTTAATTGATTGACTGATGACAGAGGGGATGGTGCTCTGTCTTCCACTTTGGGCAGATCACATTGGGAGAACTGGGCTCTGTTCTGGGCACCACATCTTATGGAGGACAGTGATAGAAGGTGTCCAGAAGAGGAAGACTACATATAGTGCATGATTTTAAAATGTTTACTGACTGAGTGAAAAGCCAGGATGATGATCGGACTCCAAACCATATTCTGTGAAGGAAGCCAGTGGATGTTTAGTCTGGGGAAGGCTTAGATGAGACATCTTCCCTCTATGACCTTTTGAGTTCTATTTTATGTTGTTGTCTTCTCTGAATAGAATGTAATCTCCTTGAGGGTAGGAACTGTTATTTTCTTGTTTTTGTGTCCTCAGTCCTTAACAAACAGCCTGGAACATAGTAAGCATTTGACAAATTGCATTTTCTCTCTCTGTCTCTGTCTCCTTCTACTTCTCTCTCTCTGTCTCTGTCTCTCTCACTGTCTCTTGGTCTCATTGTCTATCTCTCTTTGTCTCTCTCTAATTTTGTCTCCATCTCATTCCCTCTTTAGCTATCTGTTGCTCTCATTTATTTTTCTTTTCTCTCTTCTCTCTCTCTGTCTCTGACTCTTTCTCTGCCTCTCTCTCTCCCTGTCTCTTTCCCTCTCCTTCTCCCCTGTCTCTTCTCCCCCCCCTCTCCCTCCTCTCTCTCTCTCTTTCTCCCTCTTTTTCTCTCTGTCTCTTTTTCTGTTTTTCTCTCTCTGTATCACTCTCTCTGTCTCTCTCCCTCTCCCCTCCCTCTCTCTGTCTCTGTCTCTAGCTCTGTCTTTGTCTCTCTGTGTCTATCTCTCCTCACTACCACCCCTCCCCCACTTTGCTCCTGTACCTCTCAAATCTGCAAAAACTGGGAGGGGTTTAACTCAACAATCTGAGGTCCCTTTTAGTGTTCAGTTGATGATCTTATGATTTGAAGAGCTGTTATGTGGAAGAGGGATTACATTGAAGATTCTACAGTTTGGAAATTTAGACATTATCTAATCTCACCTTTCCAGTTTCACAGATGAGGGAACTGAGGTCCAGAGAGAAGGTCAAGTCAATAGTTTATTGGCAGAGGCAGTATTCTTTTTTTATTTTTTAATTTATAGACTAAAACAAGCCTTTCTCTAATGTAGTATAATAAAAAGCTGATTATATATGAAACTGCAAATTTATTATGTACTACTGGTTATGCCCTTGAAATATATAATAAAGTTATCATGTAAATTTCTTTCTTTTTCTTTGTTTTCTTTCTTCCTCTGACCTAGACATGATTACCATTATATATTTATATATACAAATACACACATAGATATACATATATGCATACATGTACGTATAAATATCTATTGTATATATGTACATACAAATGGGTGTACATGTGTATGTGTGCATACACACATTGATATAAATGTATACATACATACATACTATGAATATTTCTAGTTCTTTCTTTAGAGGCAGATAGCATCTTTTAGCATCTTTCTTTATGTGTCCCTTATAATCAATTTTTTTGTATATAAAATAGTCAAATTTACTAGTTCTCTCAAAGACATTCTTACAATTGCTGTTACTGCATACCATCTTCTCTTGGTTCTGCTCATTTTGCTGTTCATTATTTTGTGCAAATCTTTCTATGTTGTTTGAAGATCATCAAGTTCCTCACTTCTTCAAGCACAGTAGTATTCCGTCACAATCATATACCACAAGAACCAATATGTTGAGGAATTCCCCCAATTGACAGCAATTCCCCAAATTTTCAGTTTTTTGTTACCATGAAGAGAGCTGCTATAAGCACTTTAGAACACATGGGTCCTTTTCTTTTTTTGTTTTTTGTTTTATTATTAAGTTAATTTATTTATTTTTAGTTTTGAATATTCACTTGCCTAAGTTTTAAACTTTTCGCCTTCCCCTCTTCCCTTCCCAAGACAGACTACAATCTGATATAGGCTCCACACACACATTCTTATTAAACATATTTTCACATTAGTCATGTTGTAAAGAAGCATTATAAGAAATGGAAGAAGCCATCAGAAGGAAAAACAAAACAAAACAAAAAGAAGACAGTCTGCTTCTCTCTGCATTCAGACTCCATAGGTCTTTCTCTGGATGTGGATGGCATTTTCCATCATGAGTCTTTTGGAATTGTTTTAGGTTCTTGG
The DNA here is from genome assembly GCA_028646515.1 of Pseudochirops corinnae. Lineage (NCBI taxonomy): Eukaryota > Metazoa > Chordata > Mammalia > Diprotodontia > Pseudocheiridae > Pseudochirops > Pseudochirops corinnae. Next base: position 17,563 of record JAQQSV010002734.1, on the reverse strand, counting down.
ATTGCTGAGAAAAGCTAAGTCTATCCAAATCACTTTGTACACTGTGGCTGTTACTGTGAACAATGTTCTCTTGGCTCTGCTCACTTCAGTTAGCATCAGTTCACATAAATCTATCCAGGTTTTTCTGAAGTCTCTCTGTTCATAATTTCTTAAAGCACAATATTATTCTACTACATTCCCAACTAGTTCAGTCATTCCCCAATTGATGGGTATCCCCTCAATTTCTAGTTTTTGACCACCATAAAGAGAATTGTTATAAATATTTTTTTGTGCATGTGGATCCTTTTCCCATTTTTATAATCTTTTTGGGATACAGTTCTAGAAGCATATTGCTGGGTCAGAGGGTAGGTATATTTTTATAACTCTTTAGATATAGTTCCAAATTGCTCTCTGGAATGATTGGATCAGCTCACAACTCCATCAACAATGAATTTGTGTTCCAACTTTGCCACATCCTCTCCAATATTTATCATTTTCCTGTTTTGACATGTTAGCCAATCCAATAGGTGTCATATGGTACCTCAGAGATCTTTTGATTTTCATTTCTCTAATCAATAGTGATTTAGAGCATTTTTATATGACTATAGATAGCTTTAATTTCTTCAGAGGTAGGATTCTAACCCATCTCTTGTGATACCAGAGTTGGGGTTCTTTCTGCTAAATCATAATGCTTTCTTATCATTAGAACTTTTTGACAATGAAATGTGTGTATGTGTTGGGGAGATGAGAGAATCTGGGTGGTCACAGGAAGTATGTGTCACAACATCAAGCCTAGGTCTAAAGGACCCCAAGTCTAGTCACCTACCTATTATGTCATCCTGCTTCTCACCATTCCTTTAATCTTTTAGGTGCCTGCAATTGAAAACATCCTGTTTTGAAGCTATATTTCATTAGCCAAAAATGATTTTAAGTGAGATGCCTCTAACCTACTCTAGAGTGAATTCTATATTGAAGATGGAAGTTGATAGGAGAAGGAGTTCCAGTGGGGGGAGGGACATTATTATTGAAATGAGTATCAGAAGACCTGAGTTCAAATACTTCATCAACTATTTGCTGACTGAAATCATAAGCAGGTCACTTTTCCTCTCTGGGCCTCAGTTTCCTGATCTGTAAAATTAGGGAGTTAAACTACATGGCCATGGAAGTTGCCTCAGGCTCTCCATCTCTTATTCCATGATCCTAGGAATCTAATGGGTTCACCCATCCAGGGGGAATTTGAATCTGAAACCATGTCCATGGAGAAAGCAAAGGAAGGTAGTTTGGATATTGATATTTTAGGGTGGGGGTGAGGGTGGGGTCATGATGGTGGGGAAGGGAGGATTTCCTGTCTTCCTAAACTTAGGCAATATAAAAGAATGTCAATTCTACTTGTGCTGGATCAGCACCACATGCTGGCATAAAACAAATTACTATTATCATGTACATAGCATTTTAAGGCTTACAAAGAGCTTCACTTGGTATCTCATTGGAGCCTCACAACCCTGGAATGTAGATGTGTAATGACAAGCAGAGAGTAGGTAACACCTTGTTTTAGCTATTTAATTATTTAGCACCTTGTTTCAATTCAAGTTTCTTTCCCATTATCATATCAAGTCTTTTGTTAAGAAAAACAGAACTTGTGAACCCCACAGTCGGAGGAACTTGCTGATGTAACAGGAAGGGGTGGAACAGGGAAGTGCTTAAGGATCCTATATAAAGAGAGGCCCAAGATGGAAAGAGGAGAACTGAGAACTGAGAAGAACTGAGAAATGAGAAGAGAGGAGAACTGGGAGGAAGCATCGCTATGGTGCTGGTACTTTGTCTGTTTTGATGTTACTTTGTCAGATTTGCCTGCTGGGAGAGGATGCTGCTGTTGTTACACAAGCCCTGGGAACTTATTGCTGGTTCAAAAGCCCTGAAAGAGGATTTTCTTGTTGTATGTTTACAGAAGTCCTGGAGGAGTGTCTTGCAGGTGTTTTCAGAGGTGTTGGGACTATACTGATGATTTTTGTTGATTTCTCAGACTTCGTTGTTGGCTTTGTGTTGATTTCACAGGCAGATAGTGAATTGATGAGGATGCTGGCAATGTTCATGGATGTTATTGTGGATTTGTTAAGCTTTGTCTTCCCAGGAACTGTGAAGGACTTGAGGTGGACTGGACACTGTGAGCCTCAATATGGAACAAGAACTGGACAAAGAGCTGGACAAGGAGTTGGGAGCTGCCTGTCTTTGAACCCAGGTGACTGTTAGATAGATTCAGGCAGGAGCTGGGACCATGGAAGAGGAACAATGGAAGTCAAGAGCCAACCTTGAGTCAAGATGAGAAGACCTCTCTTTGGGTATTTAATGTAAACTGAGAAGATCACAATATACTGTGGCCTAGGAGGGGGAGCACTTTGTACTCTGTATTCTGTACTTCCTCAGGATGCTTGAATTAAGGATGATTGGAAAGTAATCTCCAATTAAGAAGAAAGAAGACAGAAGGGGGTAGAGTCAAGATGGCAGCATAAAAGCAGGAGAACTCTGTGGCTTTCGCCATAACCACCTCAAATACCTATAAAATATGACTTTAAACAAATTTTAGAGCTCCAGAAACCCACAAAATGACAGGGTAACAAAGCTCCCACTGAAGGCAGACCAGCAGGTAGATGGAAAGGGTTGATTCCAGTGTGCCAGGAGAAGAGCCTAGCCCCATGTGGTTTTAGCCCCAGGCTGTCTAGCAGAAGCCACAGCTGGAGCTTTCAGGACAGCAGATCACCGACAACCATGGTGGTTTCCAGAATTATCAACTCATAAGAGCCCAGGACAAAGGGAAAAGGTCAATGGAACTCAGCCAAATTTGGAAGAGAGTGTCCAGCTGACCACCTCCAGAGCTAGAAGCAGTCTGAAGCTGTGGCCTTGCAGCATCCTCCAAGTGGCTGCTTCAGAGCTCCCAGCCTCCAGATTGCATGGGGGCCAAGTGATCATTCAGAGGCTAAGTGTACTTGCTTTGACCTGCCTGGATCAGGATCACAGTATTGGGTGGTGGTCCTGAGGTGTGTGACCAGTGAGCCAAAGCTGGTGGGGTCTGCAGAGACAGCAGCCTCCTAATAGCTCTGGCAGCTGCAAAACCCCCAGCAGTTTAGGAGAGAGACTTCCCCTCTGAAAGCAGAGTTCTACTGAGGCGAAAAGTCAAGTAATTGACTGGCAACATGAGCAGGCAAAGGAAGAAAAACAAGCTCAGCAATCCAACTTTAGATTCCTTTTTTGGAGACAAAAAGGATCAAAGCATGGAACGGAAGGAAGACAACACAGTCAGAACTCCTGCACCAAAAGCTTCCAAGAAAAATGTAAACTGGCTACAGGCCATAGAAGAGCTTAAGAAGAATTTTGAAAACCAAATAAGAGAAGTGGAGGAAAAATCAGGAAGAGAAATGAGAATGATGCAAGAAAATCACAATAAGAGAGTTAACAACCTGACTGAAGAAAATAACACCTTAAAAAATAGATTAACTCAAATGGAAAAAGAGGCCCAAAAAGCCAATAAGGAGAAGAATGCCTTAAAAAGTCGACTTTGGCAGATGGAAAAAGAATCTCAAAAGCTTTCTGAAGAGAATAATTCCTTCAGAATTAGAGTGGATCAAATAGAAGAAAATTACTTTATGAGAAATCAAGATACTATCAAACAGATCCAAACAAATGAAAAAATAGAAGGCAATGTGAAATATCTTCTTGAAAAAACCACTGACCTAGAAAATAGATCTAGGGGAGACAATTTAAAAATTATTGGACCATCTGAAAGCCATGATCAAAAAAAGAACCTAGAAAGTGTCCTTCAAGAAATTCTCCAGGAAAATTGCCCTGATATTTTAAAACAAGAGGGCAAAAGAGAACTTGAAAGAATTCACCAATCACCTCTTGAAAAAGATCCCAAAAAGAAAACTCCTGGGAATGTTATAGCCAGGTTCCAGAGTTCCCAGATCAAAGACAAAATATTACAAGCTGCCAAGAAGAAACAATTTGAATACTGTGGAAACACAGTTAGGATAACACAGGATCTAACAGCATCTACATGAAAGGATCAAAAGGCCTGGAATATGACATTCCAGAGATCGAGGGAGCTAGGATTAAAACCAAGAATCACCTACTCAGCAAACCTGAGTATAATGTTTCAGGGGAAAATATGGTCATTCAATGAGGTGGAGGTCTTTCAAGCATTCTTGAGGAAAAAAAAAAAGAACTTAATAGAAAATTTGACATTCAAACACAAGAAGCATGAGAAGATAGTCATGGAAAAGATATCATAAGGAACTTATTAAAGTTGAACTATTTACATGCCAACATGGAAAAACAATAATTGTAACTTATGAAACTTTTCTCAGTATAAGGATAGGTGAAGGGAATATAAATGTGTGTATGTATATGTATGTATGTATGTATACATACACATATGTCTATATAGGAGGATTTATATGCATATGAATACATATGGAAGTGTGTGTGTATATATGTGTACAGGTATACATAGACAGAGGGCACAGGATTAATTGAATAGGAAGGGGAGATATTTTAAAAGGTGAAATTGAGAGGTGGGAGAGGAATAGAATGAGAGAAGACAGGGAGAGACAGAAAGGGGTTGAGCATCTCATATAGAAGAGACAAGGGAAAACTATTACAATGGAAGGGAAGAACAGGAAGGCAAAAGGGAATGGGTTAACCTTCCTCTCAATGAATTTGGCTTAAGGAGGGAATGACATACACTCTAAATTGGGTATCTTGCCCTACAGGGGAGTAGAGGGGAAGGGAATGAGAGGGGGGATGATGAAGGGGAGGGCAGATTGTGCGGGGAGGGTTGTTAGAAGTACATACTTCTGTAAAGGGCCAGGGACAAAGTAGAGAATAGAACAAGTGAAGGGCAGGATAGGAAGGAGAGAGATATAGTCAGTCTTTCACAATATGTCCAGTGTGGAGGTGTTCTGTGTAACTACACATATACAGCTTGTAGTGAATTGCTTGTCTTTCCAGTGGGGGTGGGTGACAAGGGAGGAAGGGAAAGAATCTAGAATTTAAAGTTCTAAAATCAAAGGTTAAATATATATATACATATATATAAATAATAATAATTATTATTATTAATTATTTACATGCAACTGGGAAATAAGATATACAGGCACTGGGATAGGGAGATCCATCTTGCCCTACTGGAAAGTCAGCAGGGTGATGGGGGAGGATATAGGAGAGAGCAGATTGGGGGAGGGGGTATACAATGGGATCCCCATTTTGGAGTGGTGGGTAAGGGAAAGATGGGGAGAAAATTTGTAACTCAAAATCTCGTGGAAATGAATGACGTAAACTAAAAATAAACAAAACAAACAAACAGAAAAGAAGAAGAAAGAAGACTTTTTGACTGAGATATTAAGACAATGTGACCTAGGGGTGGCAAACCTTGACCTTTGTATTTTCTGTCCGTTAAGGAGGCAAGCCTCCTTAAAGATGATTGAATTAAGGATTTACTAAATGATTGAGTTATTAAATGATTGTACTTTGTTTAAAACTATGTGGCCACTTTGGTGAAAACTATGTGGCCATTTTAGTGATAAGTTGTTATGTCATAACATTGTGAAAGCTGTACTTTGATTTCTGTCAATGTTTTGCTTAATTTACCACTGAATAAATAGAAAGTCCACTAGACTATATAATGAGAACCTTGAAGCTGTCCACAGCAGCAGTCCTCTAGAGAGCTGCTTGTGCTTGGCTTTAGAAGGTGCTTTATTATCCCTGTTTTATAGTTGGGAAAACTGAGACAGTCAAGAAAGACTTTCCCATCTAGTAAGTGACTGAGATCAGATTCAAACTTAGATCTTCCTGACTTCCACTTCAATTGGCACCTAGCTAGTATAGGAGGGGCAAGATGACATGAGAATGAAGGCAGGGGAAGCTGATGGAATGAGAAGGTTTAACTCTCTTTAGGATTATCAAGAGTAGAGCACAATGACTGTAATGGAATCTGCTTTGCAGCTCACAGTATTAATAGTAATGCTCAGCTTTCAGAAGTTTAGTGACTTACCCAGAGTCACATAGCCAGTGTGTGTCAGGAACAGAACTTAAAACCAGGTCTTCCTGACCTCCTTACTATGCCACCTTTCTTTCACCATCCCCACAGAGGAGTCCAGTGAAGTGTCCCATTTCAGTATGTCACCTAACAAAGCTGCTTTCAAAGTAGGGTACCCTGGACCTCAGAGATTATTCCTCCCTCTCTCCAGGAGACAAACTTGTGTATAACTCTGGTCTTACTTGCCCTCATAAGGATCGAATCCTGTTGGATTGAATGAATGAAGTCGTTAATGGTCCTGCAAGATTAGACCAAATCTTTGCCAATTAGCTCAGTTTATGCAGACACTAGAAAAGATAACCAAAGACAATAGAAGTCTCCAGCCTCTGCTCTGTTCCTATAGGGTGAAACCTGATGGACAATTAAGTAACCCAACAGACCAAGTGACTGAAAGATTGGTGTTTGCAGGATTTGAGCACTTTAGTGCCCTAAGTCTGTCTCTCTCCTCCCTCTCTTTCTCTTGCCTCCCTTCTCCCTCCAGACAGATAGCCACAGTGAACTCTGGTCTCACCAGTGAAGGAATGAAGCAAAAGGAGAGACTCCAGACAGAGATGAAAAATCATGCATGTTTATTTAACTTCACTATAATTATCTGAAACAAAAATACCCAAGTACACACAGTATGCACCCAGAAACCCTGATGCCCTGTACACCCATGCTCTTAAATCCCTGCCAGACAAGGGGCATCACAAGCACCCTGGATGATGCAACTGCTTTGAGGCTGGCAGCAGTGGTTTCTCAGAAGGACCAGCTACTCCAAATGTATAACATTCAAACCACAGCCTCCCACCCTTTATCCTCATCCCCTCACATCCTTTAATATAAAGTGATCCCCATTCTTTTCACAAATAGAAAAAAATAATGCCACTACCCATAGAAGCCTCCATTCACTGTTCATGGTCTGTCATGGTCTAGCTCCCTTCACCTCCCCAAAGTAGTCACTGATGGAGAGAATAATTCTCACCAGGGGATCAGAAGGTCCCAATAGCTAGCCCAGGGCTCAGAGAGGACATGAGTCCTAGAGATTTAGTCCAGGTCCCACAAAGGGCTTCCTCTCTTGAGGCTGGGGGGAGAGGTGGGGAGGAAGGAATGCTGTCCAAGGAGAGGGGAGCAAGAAAATTGGAAGCACAGCCACGAAGCTTCCATGAGTCAGAGAATTCTCCCCCTCATCACTGTACTTAAAAGATTAAGTCCTACTATAGTTCTAACATAAAGAACATATATTCCATTCCCTTTTCCACTCTCTGCCCAATCCCCTTCCTACCCATTAAAGCTCCTTCATTATGAAGATGCATCTATGTATATAGCCTTGTTCCCACAATAGAATTCTGGACTCCTTTGCCTTCAAGCTGGAAAAGACCTCCGAGGGAATCAGAGAGAAGGGAAGTGACTGGCCCAAGGTCACACTGTAAGTAAGTGGCAGAAATGAAGATTGGAGTCTAGGCATGCTGACACCTAGTCCAGGGCTCTGTCTACTACCGAGAGACCAAGTATTCCATACTTTTCACACATAAATTAAAGGGGAAGTAATATTCCATACTGAAAAGAGGATGTCCTGGAGGCACCACCTTCCTCTGGAGTGCAAGCCTAGAGCTGGCTGGCATCAGTCCATCTACCAGGGCTGCCACAGAGGCCTGGGAGGGCCTTTGAGGGCAGGCTGCTTCCCAGGGTCAGGAGCAGGGAAGGACAGAGCAAGCCCCTCAGGGACTGCCCAGGAGCTTTTCTGGAAGTGACTGGGCAGCTTGGTCTGGGTGTCAGTCTGCACCTTGTGGAAGGAGAGGAAGTGGAAAGCTTCCTGCAGGCAGCAGGTGTAGCCCTCCTTCTCCCTGCTGGACTCCCAGGAAAACCCCAAGTGGGGTCACAGAGAGCTGGACCTGAGTGTAAATGACTGAATGACAACAACGAAAGTATGCCAAGCACTAGGATAAGGCCTAGGCACAGAAAAAAAGACAAAAGATGGTCCCTGCTCTCAAAGGGCTCACACTTTAAATTGAGGGGGGGGTAAGATGATGTGCCCAAGGTCCTGCAGAGAAGAAGGAACAGAGATAGCTTTTCCATCCAGGACCTACTGCTCTTCCTGCTGCCCTGGTTCCATTTCTGAGAACCTTAGTGCTATCGGACAAGGCCTGGAAGCATCACCTGGCTGCCTCTGGTTCCATCTAACTGACAAGGACAGGGCAGTGGGGAGGAGAAGCCAAGGGGACCAAGGCAAGCATAGGCAGGTCAGACAAGCTGGGACCTGAATCAGAGTCAGCTCCTCTTCCTCCACAACCCAAAGGGAGCAGACCCCAAAGGGAGCTTTCCTTATGGGGTGGTAGCTTACAGGGATGTAGCTATGTTATAGTTCAAAATACAGTAGTTCTCAAGCTTATTTGGCTTACTGATCCTTCTTTAAAAAAAAAAAAAACTACTCAACACTCCCCTGGAAATCAATTTTCTACAAGCCTTAATATTTTTTGAAATTTGTGTCACTTAATAAAATAAATATATTTTTAAAAATAATGAATCTTAAATTTAATAATTAATTTAATATGTTTGGTTTTTTTTTTCCAGCATTGAAATTTTGATAATGAAATATTGGGTCATATACCACACAGTATTGTATTTTAAACAAGTCTTTACACATAAATGTTCCTGCTGATGCATGCTGAACTTCCAGACAGTGAACAACACTCTCACTTACCAACACTTGCTTGTTAAGACCTGTTGGTGGACTTGACCTCTGATTGGTTAGAATTGCATTTTGTGAATTTATTTTTAAAATGAAACATGTATGAATGGTTTTTCAAAATTCTCTTTTCTCCTTATGTTTCCAACACCCCCTTATTTTTATTCAGCGGCCTCCAATTGTACCTGAGGTTACTACCACCCCCTCTCCCAATAATTCCAGTGATCCCCAGGTAATGATACAACTTCTTTGGAAACCTCTGCTACAAGAAAACTCTGAGATCATATAGTGCACCTCATCTATTTTACAGATGGGGACATTGAGGTCAGAGGTGTTAAGTGACTGGTCCACTGTCACACAGAGGATAAGGGCTAGAAGGAGAATCTGAACCCAGGGCTCTGCCTACTTTGCCACCTTCATCAGACCAGAGCTCAGAGCCTGGGGTCAGCTTCTTGGTACCACTACAATGAGGGGAAAGTGTTCATTTCCAAACTCACCTCTAAATACACATTACAAAAACAAAGAGAAAAAAAGAAAACTACATATCTATTTGCTTTTTTTTTTCTTTAAATTAACAATCGTCTCCAGGACATATACACATATCTATCTTTATTATTGAATTTTTCATTGACTTTTCTTTTAGAAGAACATACATTTTTCTTTTTCTTTCTTTCTTTCTTTTATTTATTTATTTATTTCATTTTTCTGATATGACTAAGGGGCCTCCAAAATTGAACAGGGCTTAGGCCTCCAGCATGGTCTAATCAGAATGGGTGAGATGAACAGGCACTGATGAGGGGGGCCAGTGACCTAGTACCAAGCTGGTGAAGTAGAGAACATAGACAAGGGGGACTGTCCTTGTGGCCCTAGGATCTGTTTAATCCAATATCTAATTTTCAGATATTCAAATTTAAAATAAATATTATTGACCCCATTTATTTTATTTTATTTTTTTGACCCCATTTATTTTGCCTTATCTTCATTTCACATTATATTCCTCTCTCTCTCTATGTCTCTTTGTCTCTGTCTCTCTCTGATCTCTCTGTCTCTTTCTGTCTCTGTCTGCCTATCTGTCTGACTGTCTCTCTCTCTCTCTGCCTTCCTTAGAGGACAGAAAGACAATAATTCAAATCCTGGCTCTGATGCTTCCTCTCTTTCCGACCCCCTTTCTGGCAGATCCCCTCCCTCTCTGGCCTTCAGCACCCTCATCTAACAATGAGGAGACTGAACTTCTGGCCTCTGAGGTCCCTGCTGCCTCATCCTCTCATAATCTCTTTATCACTAAAGTGGGGGTGATGATACTTAGTGCAGCTCCTTCCCAAGGGCTATTCTGGGGCTTAGCTGAACTAATATGGGGAAAGTGTTTTGCAGGCTTTAAGGTGTGTTATGAATGCCAGTACTGAGCTGTTAGACCTGCATGGGGAACTCCCAGCACCCAAACTCCCTTTGCCAGTCCAATCCTGCCACTCTCTCTACCTTAGAGCTTCCAAAGGCTTGGAGAGTTTGGAGTCACACAAGCAGAACCTTGGTCTCCCCGTCTCCGAGGCTGACTCTATGTCTCATTGTCTCTCGTTTTCATTATTTGAGGTAAATGAGTGATTTGGGCCCAGACACACACAAATCATACCCACAGAATGAACCATCCCAGAATTGTCTCCAATAGCACCTTGGTGTGATATTTAGAAAAGTTTGCCAGACTTTCTCTGGGTAATTTAATCATTTTATTAGTGATTCCAACATTTTCATAAAAGGATAATCATTTGGCCATCTCTCCCTTAGACCAAAGACAATCATGGTGGTGGGTTTATACTTTTATGCCCTTTGAAGAGTAGATGCCCTCCAGGGTGACAATCAACTCTAACTGGTTGAAAATTAATGAGAATTAATATTACAATGAGGGACATGGCCTGAACTTCGATTATGCCACTTAGGTTTTCTGTTACCCCAGCCTTGGCCAATCCATTTAAAGACTTTAAATCTGAGTAGAGCACAATAGCTATCCTACCTAGATAGGGTCTGAGAAAGAAAGTTAGCCCAGACTCATTATCTGTAATGTACTTCAAGAGACTTAATTTTTCAAATCAGGACTTTAGAAAAAAGGGGAACTCTGGGTCTCCCCAAATCATCTGTTATTAATGATCATTTCTGTCATTTTCCCACTTGATTTTACTGACAGGTGTGAACTCCTTAATGAATCACTAACGGACATGACAAACACTTCATCAAGGGTTTCTTAAATAAATAAATGTTTAAAAAAAAGGGTTTCTTACTATGGGGCTTATAAAGGGAAACAAGGTGAGGGGAAAAGGGAAAGATGGAGGCATTTTGACAAAACTGAAGTGGGCAGTCCCCTTTGATGAGTACATCTTACAGACAGAAGATGCAAAGGGAACAAGTACAACAGTGAAATAAGTCTTGTCCCTCTGCCTCTTTGGAAAGATCTGATGCAGCTCTCTGGTTTGGGTGTGGCCTCAGAACAGGTCTCTGGTTCGGGTCACTTGCAGGGATGCTCTTCTTTGCCTACAAAATTTCCTACAAAATTGGTCTTAATATCTTAAATATTAAATTTATTTCAATTTTTAAAATTTTACTGATTTTAAATTTATTTTGACAATAACCAGGTCGCATAATGAAAGTTAGCTCAAACTGTATGTCTCTATTGTTAGAAAGTCAAATTTGGTACGTTTTAGACTAGAAGTGCATTGCTGGATAAAAGGGTAAGCACTTAAAAAAAACATTTTTTTCCAGAAAATATTTATTTATTTTTAGCTTTCAACATGCACTTTCACAAGATTTCAAGGTCCAAATTTTCTCCCCATCTCTCCCCTACCCCCACCCCAAGATGTCAAGCATACTGATTACCCCTTCCCCCAGTCTGCCCTCTCTTCTATCCCTACTTTACCCTCCGCCCTCTTACTTTCTTGTAGGGCAAGATGCGCTTCTATACCCCATTGCCTGTATATCTTATTTTCCAGTTGCATGTAAAAACAGTTTTTTAATATTTGTTTTTAAAACTTTGAGTTCCAGATTCTCTTCTTTCTTCCTTCTTCACCATGCCCCTCCCCCACCACTGAGAAGTCAAACAATTCAATACAGGTCACACATGTGTAGTTATGCAAAACATTTCCATAGTAGTCATATTGTGAAAGACTAACTATATTTCCCTCCATCCTGTCCTGCCCCCCATTTATTCCATTTTCTCCTTTGACCCTGTCTGTTTTAAAAAGTGTTTGCTTCTGCTTCTCCCCCAAACTGCCCTCCCTTCTATCATCCTTGCCTCTTATCTCCTTTCTCCCTACTTTCCTGTAGGGTAAGATTCCCAATTGAGTGTGTATGTTTTTTCCTCCTTAAGCCAAATCCAATGAGAGTAAGGTTGACTCATTCCCTTTTACCTCCCTGCTCTTCCCTTCCATTGTAACTCCTTTTTCTTTACTCTTTTATGTGAGATAATTTACCCTATTCTTTCTCTCTCTTTCTCCTTCTCCCACTATATTCCTCTCTCACCCTTAATTTTATTTTTTAGGATTATCCCTTCATATTCAACTCACCCTGTGCCCTCTGTCCATATATACATATACACAGATACACACACACATGCACATATACATACATTTATATACACATACACACATATACACATATATAGATACACACACACGAATATACATATTCCCTTCAACCATCCTAATACTGAAAAAAATCTCACGAGTTATAATTATTGTTTTTCCATATAGGAATGTAAACAACACAACTTTAATAATTTCCTTATTATTCCACTTTTCTGTTTACCTTTTCATACTTCTCTTGATTCTTGTATTTGAAAGTCAAATTTTCTTTTCAACTCTGGTCTTCTCATCAAGAATGCTTGAAAGCCCTTTATTTCATTGAATATCCATATTTTCTCCTGAAGCATTATACTCAGTTTTGCTAGGTAGGTGATTCTTGGTTTCAATCCTAGCTCCTTTGCCCTCTGGAATATCATATTCCAAGCCCTTTGATCCCTTAATATAGAAGCTTCTAGATCTTGTGTTATCCTGATTCTGTTTCCACAATACTGGAATTATTTCTTCCTGATTGCTTGTAATATTTTCTCCTTGAACTTGGAACTCTGGAATTTGTCTATAATAGTCCAAGGAGCTTTCTTTTGGGGATCTATTTTAAGAGGTGATTGATGGATTCTTTCCATTTCTGTTTTGCCCTCTGGTTCTAGAATATCAGGGCAGTTTTTCTTGATAATTTTTTTGAAATACAATGTCTAGGCTCTTTTTTTGATTGTGGCTTTCAGGCAGTCAAGTAATTTTCAAATGATCTCTCCTGGATCAATTTTCCAGAACTGTTATTATTCTGATGAAATATTTCATACTCTCTTCTGGGTTTTTTTTTTTCATTCTTTTGGATCTGTCTTATAATGTCTTGATTTCTCATAAAGGCATTAGTTTCATTTGCTCCATTGTAATCTTGAAGGAATTATTTTCTTCAGTGACCTCTTTTACGATTTGACCAATCCTTCTTTGGAAGACATTTTTCTTCTGATTGGCTTTTTGGGCCTCTTTTGCCATTTGAGTTAGTATATTTTTTAGGTTGCTATTTTCTTCAATATTTTTTTTTTTGGTCTCCTTTAGCAAGCTGTTGACTTGTTTTTCATGATTTTCTTCCATCATTCTCATTTCTCTTCCCAATTTTTCCTCTACTTCTCTTATTTGACTTTCTTTTTCTTTTTTTTTGCTTTTTTAGAGGGAGGAAGGTAGGGCAGTTGGGGTTAACTGACTTGCCCAAGGTCACATGGCTAGTTTTGTGCTGTGTCTGAAGCCGGATTTGAACTCAGGTCCTCCTTACTTCAGGGCCGGTGCTCTAGTTACTGCACCATCTAGCCAGCTCCTCTTATCTGATTTTCAAAATCCTTTTTTGAATTCCTCCATGGCCTACAACCAATGTATATTGTTCTTTGAGGCTTTTGATGCAGGAATTGTGACTTTGCTGTCTTCTTATGGCTGTATGATTTGTTCTTCTTTGTCACCAAAGAAAGATTCTAAAGTCTGATGTTTTTCCTCTGTTCATTTTCCCAGCCAATTACTTGACTTTTTAGCTCTTTTCCAAATTAGGACTCTGCTTCTGGAGTGGAGAATGCTTTGTTCTAAATTTTTGGGGTTTTGTGCAGCTGTTGTCAGAGCAGCTGTGAATTTTCAGTTCTTCTAAGGCAGTGGTTCTCAACTTTCCTAATGCCCTGACCCTTTAATACAGTTCCTCATGTTGTGGTGACCCCCAACCATAAAATTATTTTTGTTACTACTTCATAACTGTAATTTTCCTACTGTTATGAATCTATCTGATATGCAGGATGTATTTTCATCGTTATAAATTAAACATAACCCACAGATTGAGAACTGCTGTTCTAAGGTGATATGATCAAAGGAGAAGTGTTAACTCCTACCATGGTCTGTTCTCTTGTCTGTGAGTGACCAAGCACTTTTTTCTGTCTTAGAACTGTGAGCAGGATTCCCTCTCTACAGCTGCCACAAGCCCTGCCACTTCAGCACTCCTCCTCACCCCAGGACGGCCACCCAAGACTGTGACCCAAATTCAAGCAGACAAAGCAAGAGAATCCTGCTTCAGCGCCAACAAAGAGATTCCTGCAATTGCCCTCTGATCAGTCACTTGATCCCACCACCATCACTGGACCTGGAGCTCCAGAAGCAGCTGGTGCCACCACCTCTACTGCCACCCTGGGGCTTAAGCCGGACCATACTCTTTTTTCACTCAGGTTCAACAGAGCTTCCCCACTGACCTTTTACTTTGTCTTTGGTGTTTGTGGGTTGAGAAGTCTGAAAAACTCCACAGTTGCCAGTGATCCAATCCCCTGAGGCCTGTCCTATGGACCTGTGCCAGTGCAGCCCATACGGGACTGTGCTCCACTCCTGGCCCAATGAGGTAGACCCTTCCTGTCAGCTTGCCAGGCTGTCTTCAGCTGGAGATGTTTTTCACTCTGTCATTTGGTGGGTTCTGTAGCTCTAAAATTTGTTTAGAGTCATTTTTTACAGGTATTTGGAGGTGATTGGGGGACGAGGTCATCAAGTTCCTGCCATCTTGTCTCTATCCCCTATAACACAGTTTTATAGACTTTTGGGCATAGTTTCAAATTGCTCTTCAGATTGACTGGATCAATTCACAACTCCACCAACAATGCATTAATGTTGCAATTTTTCTACATCTTTTCCAACATTTCTTGTTTTCCCTTTTTGGTCATATTAGTCAGTCTGACAGCTGTGAGGTGGTACCTCAGAATTGTTTTAATTTGCCTTTCTCCAATAAGTAATGATTTAGAGCATTTTCTCATATGATTATAAATAGCTTTAATTTCTTCCTCTGAAAACTGCTCGTTCATATCCTTGGACAACTTATCAATAGGGGGATGACTTTTATTCTTATAAATTTGACTCAATTCACTATTAATGAAATCTTTATCAGAAAAACTGGCAGTAAATTTTGCCCTCCACACCCCTAAGCTTTGTGATTTCCTTCCCATCTTGGTTGCATTGGTTTTATTTGTGCAAAACTTTTCCAATTTAATGTGATCAAAATTAACATGTTCAGTTATTAACAAGTTCAAATGGACATAAATTGAGACTACTGCGCTCAGAATCTCTTTAAACAATGGGTAATCTTAACTAGTTTGTGTGCATTTCAGGGCACGCTCTACACACAGAATAAGTAGCAAACATAAGTAAAGTCAGATCTCCCATAAAGGTAGCCCAAGATAGCTCACGAACTCTTATTCTCCACTAACATAACTGACTTAAAGCCTCTTCCTTAAAACAAGAACAAAAGAGGCTCCTGAGTTTAATTTCACAACTTAATATACTTATATCTTTGTTTCACAAGCTTCTCTAACTTTAGCTTATTATGTTCATGTTGTTGTTTTTTTGTTTGTCATTCATTCTCAAAGAGGACCATGACATTAGGAAGGTGATGCGATGACTTACAAGTGAATTGGATTAAAGTGAGGCAGGAATATGTAAGGTTACCAGCCTCACTTTCTCCTCAGGAGCTGTCTGGGTCCAGTGGCCAGACATAGATCAGGTTAACTAGAGATGGCCCAGATACAGTGGGAGACACTGACTCTTTTAAGTTAAGGTCTTTCCCAGGTCTCAATTGGAGTGAGGTAATGCCCGTTTAATTATTAAGATTAGGTAAGAAACGAGGGAAAGAATGACCTATCCAAATGAAACCTATCCAATGAGGTAGACCTATCCAAAAAACAAAATCAGTCTAGGAGGGGAAGACCTTCAGGGTTTCTGGTCAAAACAGAAAAAAATGTTATTTAGACTCTGAGCCACCAGGGCCTAAACAAGTGGGGCTTTGGCTGGGAGTTATTGTTGGCCAGTCAATGAAAAACTGAGTGATTTGGGTTCAAGCAATGATCCTTAAGACAGAATTCTTGCCCATAAAGCTGAAGATTCCTTGTGAGGTTTCAGGGATCAATATTTATACCTTTATATTCTACCTTTATTTGATTACATTCATATCATTCTGAAAGAATAAGATACATAATAATAAATTGCCTACACCGGGTGGTGTAAGATGGACGGTGTCGCAAAGAGTCGGGCTAGGTGAGCATGAAGAATACCAGTTTATTAATAATTCTCTTGAGTATATATAGAGTACATGTTCACAGGTTTAAAAACAACTTGATTTCTTCTGAGTATGCTTGTGCTCCAGGGTTTTCTCCCAGAAATAACTTTCTCAAAACAGGCTAGCTTGTACTCACTTATCTGAGGGAAAAGTTTCAGGCTGTTTATCATAGGGGATTCTGTTCCCTCCTACATTTGAGCTCTATTCCTCAGACCATAATGCTCCAAGATATTTCAAGTATAAATTTCTGCAATAACTTACTAACTAACTAAATAAATTAGGTCATCTAGGTGGTTCAGTGGATAGATTACTGGTAGAAGGCAGGAGGACCTGAGATCATATCTGGTCTCAGATACTTAACACTTACTAGGTGTGTGACCTGGGACAAATCATTTAATCCCAATTACCTTGCAAAATATAAATAAATATATTGTAATGAATACAAAATAAACCTCATATAAGCCATGAGGTGTCCAGCTCCCTTCTGCATGTTGGTCCTTGCAAAGCAGACTCTCTTCATTCCAGGCACATACTCATAGCTCATCCAACCTCTCAGAACTCGCCATGCTCCTCTCTGAGACAGGACATCAGAAGTGGATTGCTGGTGAAACTTTCGGCCTGCCGTGGACATCACTCGCCATCTGGAATGCTTCTGGCTACGAAGCTAGGAGGAGGTGAAGGCAGGAAATGACCACCATTGCTGGGGACAAGCTTTGTCCCAATGAAAGATAGAGAGCATGACTTGGCCTTGGCATTTCACTGGTCTCCCAAGAGCAGAATCAACTTCTAATTGTCCTGACTCTTGGACATTCTTTCCCTTAGTGGAAGTAATTTATCTTATTGTCTAGCCTCCTGCACAGGCAAGCTGGTGACTAGCCCATTGGACTCAAGTGAGTTATAGATCTTTTCACGGTCTTCAACCTGAAACATACAAAAATATCAGATGAAGATGAAAAAGTAGTCACTTCGAGATTCTTCCAAAGTCTCTAGGCCTATTTCTCTCTCTCTCTCTCTCTCTCTCTCTCTCTCTCTCTCTCTCTCTCTCTGTCTCTCTCTCTCTGTGTCTCTGTGTGTGTGTGTGTGTGTGTGTGTGCTTAATTATAATATCTGATCCAGCCCTTACATATCACAGGACAATTCTGAAACTCAAACAAGAAAGTGATCTGTCCAAGATCAAACAACAACCTTACATGCAG
>JAQQSV010002733.1:0-22643 GCA_028646515.1 Pseudochirops corinnae | reverse complement strand
GTAAGTGAGGGTTGTAGGGCTAGTCAAACATATGTCCCTGAGCTTGTGGAAGCAGTAGAGCCCCGGACATTCTAGGATTTATATACTCTCTTTCTTGTACCCACACGGGGTACTCATAGCATCCAGAGCCCAACTGAAGATCTATCCAGTCCTGCCTTCTCATTTCACAGAAAGAGTGCAGACTTGGGGCATTCAGCTGAATTTCCCAAGGCCACACAAGGTAAGATTTAAACCCAAGTCCTCTGACTCTGAAACCAGTCCTCTTTCTAATGTATCCCGAAGTCAGGGGACTTGGCCAAGATTACAATCCAGTTGGGGCAGTGGGACTAAATCCCAGTTCTACACAGTTGAAAACTCTTTCCTACCTTCTTACCCTCTCTTCTAGGTAAGACATTAACTTTTTTCACAAAAAAGAACGTTATTATTCTCTTAGGATATATCATGCCTCCTCCATGCTCACCATCCTCCTCGACATCATAGAGGTCGAACATAGCTACAGTCAGGCCCTTCCTCTTTTATGTACTTCAAGGTAACCCTGGAAGTAAGGCATTCATTCCAAACTTTGGCCTTGACCAGCCTTTGAGATTTTTGTTCCTGAGTCAATAACACTGTCTTCTCTGCCTGCTCAGTTACTATCAGCAATTGGGAAACTAAAAATTCCCTCATCATCTCTGGATTCAGGCCAATTTTCCTGAAAAAGTTTGAGACAAGAAACAAGTTTAAAAAAAATTCTTCTTGGTCTGCCAATTTATATAAATAAGCCAGTTATGCAGAGAAACTGAAAATGAAGGGCTTTTCTTCTATGGTCAAGTTCTTCACTATTAACTTTTTGCCATTATGTAGTGCTATGGTTAAACAGAGATTAACCTTGGACACAAACCAGAAAATCTGTAGGTGAACAAAGACACACACACACACACACACACACACACACACACACACATACACACACACACACACACACACACACACACACACACACACACACACTGCTCATTCACATAAAACTCTGTTAATCACATGGTTTTCAGTTTACTCGGGTTTCCAAGTCTCTGTAGCTATTTGGCGTCAGTCACCTTTCAATCCCTTAATTATGATGCCTGGCTCCTTTATTAATACAATTGGCCAAAAAAATGAGCAAATACCAGCTGATGGTTAATTTGTGAAGAACCCTGCCACATAGCCATGGTTATAAATAGAGTTATAATGTGTGTACGGAGGTA
Organism: Pseudochirops corinnae; assembly: GCA_028646515.1. NCBI lineage: Eukaryota > Metazoa > Chordata > Mammalia > Diprotodontia > Pseudocheiridae > Pseudochirops > Pseudochirops corinnae. The sequence goes on along the minus strand of JAQQSV010002733.1, from coordinate 21,420 downwards.
ATTAGAAAGTCATAAAAACAAAAGTGGAGCATGTGTATGGTTATGCTTCTGACAGGTGGTGTGAAGCAATTCTACTAGGTCTTTGGAGGGCCCATGTAGAAGCTGTCACACATCAAAACAAATGGTACATTTAAAAGCGCTGTACATATATACTCATAGCATACACTGCTGTGCTATGTGATCAGTACTAGAGTTCAGTATGTTAAATAGAGAAGAATGAACCAATTCTTGGAACAACCATGTGGAGGCACTAGAGATACCTTTAGGGAGGTAGGCAGGAATGAGTTGATGGGATATAGAGTGGTACTTTCAAGCAGGTGGCAAATATTTCTGGTATATCACAGAAGAAGGCCTAGAACTACATCTCTAGCCCATTAAATGACCCTCCAAAAGTGAACTTCAGTCCAGTAATCTGATGCTCTCTTCTGTTCCTTTCCAACCACTTTTGGCCCCACCTTTGGCAATTCAATTCAATTCAACATAAATTTATTAAGCATCTATTATATTCAAGGTATTCTACTAGATGCTGGGGAAACAAAGATAAAAATGAAATAGTCTCTTTTTTAAAGAATTCACATTCTGCTTGAAAAGAAATAATTTGTAAGGATTTTTTTTTTCATTTAGTTTTTTTTAAGTGCATCTGATTCTTTATGACCCCATGGTCCACAGAACATCAATACTGTCCATGGGATTTTCTTGGCAAAAATAACGGAGTAATTTGTCATTTCCTTCTCCAATAGATTAACACAAACATGAAGTTAAGTAACTTGCCCAGGGTCACACAGCTAGGAAGTGTCTGAGGCCAGATCTGAACTCAGGTCCTCCTGACTCCAGGCTCAACACTATACAAAGTAAATGTAAGAGATAGCTGATGAGGGAAGCTTCAGCAAAGGTTTAATAGAGAAAGTAGCACTATAGCAGAACTTTGAAGGAAGATACAGATTTAAATTAGTAGATTTGATTTGGGAGTGCATTTTTGACGTTAGGAATATCTTGGTCAAATTCATGAAAGTGAGAATCTGAATGTCAAATTCAGAGAAAAGCCAGTAATTCAGGTGGCTTGGAACATAGTCAGTGTGAAGGATAGTAATGTATGTTAGGGCTACACAGGTAAATTGGATCTACACTATAAAGTTCTCAAATTCCAGGATGAAGAATTGATATTTTATACTAAAGAAGTATGGAACCATTGAAGGTTTCATTTGTTTGTTTTTGTTTGTTTAACATAGTTACGACAGAGCCAGATTTATGTCTCAGGAAAATTAGTGAAGACAGATTTGATGAAGTGGTAACCATGTAAAAAGCTATTACAGTGGCCAGAGGACAGAGTGTTAGATTTGTGGTCAGAAAAAAACTGAGCAATAATCCTGCCTCATACATATAATAACTTCGACAAATCACTTAAATTCTCTCAACTTCAGTTTCCTCAAATTTTAAAATGGGAATAATAATAGCATCCTACTTCCCAGAATTGTTGTGAAGATCAAATAAGAAAATATGCACAAAACTCTTTCTAAGCCTTAACTAGTGTGTTACCCAAATGTTAACTATTAACACAATTGTCAAAGGAAAATATAACAAAGCCCTGAATTGGACTGGTTGCTGTATAACTGTGAGTATTCATGGTAGCCCAAATGGACATAGTAAAATTTGTAGGAGGGATAAGTTTAAAGAAGAAGATTAGAAGTCTTATGTTGGACATACTGGATACCAATGAGACATCCAAATGATATGTAGAAGGCAGTCAGTAATATGAAACTGGTAATCAAGAGTCAGATTGGGTGGATTACAGATTTGGAAACTATTTACAAAGAGATGATTCTTTTAATCCATTGGAGAGGGTGTGATCATCATGGGAAAGAACAGAGAGAGGAAAAAGAAGAGGAACCAAGACAGGGCCAAGGGAGTGTGGCAATGGAACAATCATGCTTAGAAAGTGGGAAGTGGAAGAATAACCAGCAAAGAATATAGAGAAGATGCAATCAGATAGGCAGGAAAAGAGTTGATAGAAAATAGAGTCTCTGAAGAATTTTAATGAAGTGTCATACTTGCTAAATTAAAACTGAAAAATCTAAAATGATATGAGATAGCCTGTTGCGTTCTAGAGACCATGATCTAATTTCCATTGAATTGGAAATGAAAATAGAATGTAAACATTTTCCTTGTGGCATTTTACCACTCTTACTAAATTTGCTAAGTGTCACATGAGAAGGCAAAACACTTTGTAAATGAAGCCCTGTCTGGAATTAGAAGACCTAGGTTCAAATACTGGTATTTCTTATGACACTTTCTCATTTGTCCTAGGGTTTAGAAATTTGGAGAAGAAAAGAACTAATAATATCTTTCTTGCTATGAGTATGCATCATGGAGTAGAGTTTCTCATAGTGGATGCTGAATTTAGGTTGGGAATCAAGAGAAAAGTCAATGACCTATATCTGAACTGGAGATTTGATTGTAGCACAGCTACTGTTGGTTAATAGATATGGTGGTGACACATATTTAGTAGATTCTGGACCCTGAAAGGTATAGCTCTTGAATCTCTTGACCCAGGTAGGCTAGATGTAGTAGATGTTCAAATTCTACAGCTTTCTACACAGAAACATATGTATTGTCTGTGTTGTCTGACTGTCTTCTTATCTCGTCTTTCTTCTCTCATCTTCTATTCTTTTCCTTTCTTTTCATTTCCTTCTTTTCTCTGTACTTCTCTTCTCTGTCTGCCCCTCTCTCTCCATTTCTCTGTCTCTGTCTCTCTTTATGCCTCTCTGTCTCTTTCTCTCTCCATATGATCATTTCTGTTTATCTGCCTATCTCCCTCTCTCTCTCTCTCTTTCTCTCTCTCTCTCTCTCTCTCTCTCTCTCTCTCTCTCTCTCTCTCTCTCTCCCCCACATACATACGCACCCACACACTATTTTATTCCTGAAGCCACTCACCTCTCTCACCACTCAACTAGCCCTGATTTATGTTTATTCTTATTATGGTGATACTCAAATTTTCTGATACACCAGCTAATGTGATCCCCTTGTGATCAGAACATATTTTACTTTTTAAAAAATCTGATTGATATTTGTAGATGAAAGTGACACACACTCTTCTAAAAAAAATTTCATGTGTTATGGGTTTTTATTTTTTTATCCTTCTGAGATCCTCCTCACTACTTGACTGGTTATTTCAGTTTTTAGGTAGCAAGATTATGAACTACAGTATGACATGAAAAAGTCCTAAGTTTTGAGTGTTAAGTAGGAAAGAAATGTCAAATAATGTCTAGTGTGTCCCTATGCAACCTTATGGAAACCTTCTTCCTCCCACATACGGAAAAAGATAAGATAGAACAAGTTATCCACAAAAAGAGAGGTTCTTCAGTTAAAAATACTACATGAAGATTCAAGGAGGTAATAATGATATTATGAGTCAATTCAGAACATCAGAAAGGACGCATGCTCTTATTCCTGAACATTATTATTAAAGCAGAGATAAATTCTATATGTCTGTACTCAGTTTATCTACTCTAGATTAGAAATTACAAATGAATGCATACTTCCTTTATGGACACTAAATACTATTTTTAACAGTTAATGAGAATTACAAAAACAAACAAACATTGAAACAACCAATACCAGATTCTAACAGTTGACAAATAACTTCTTGGAAGTAAGTTCAACCCTTTTGAATATTGTACAGTCTTCCACTTTTAAAATGGGATTGTAGATCATAGATCTGGAGCTAGAAAGAACCTCAGAGACCAACTATTCCTCATATTGAAAATTGAGAAACTGAGGAGCCCAAGTTGGTAAAATGACTAATTCAAAGTCATGAAAGTAGTAAGCATCAAAGGAAGAATTTGATTCAGGTTCTCTGAATCCAGAACTGGTGCTCTTTCCAATGGACTATGCTATCTACTCTTATCAGAAGAAGGATAGAGTGGTGGAAATGCTGAATTTAGAGGCAAAGGATCTGATTTCACATTCTAGCCACTTTTTTATAAAAGTCTGATTTTAGAGAAGTCACTTAAACTCCCAGGACATAGTTTCTTTATCTATCAAAATGAAAGGACTGAAATTAATGACTCTGAGTCCTTCAACTTGAAATCTATGATCCTACGAATTAAATAGTTAATTACTGGAGAGTAGAGTTCCTGCCTCATAATCCTTTGTACTCCCCCATTGCCTCACAGTGGCATGACCATAATATGTATTTAATAAATATGTGCTGATTGGTTGAATAAAGCCCTATTATATTACATTTCAGTGTGCTGAGCACTAATCTAGTGAATTAAAGGAATGTGCCCCACTTCCAACATTCCCCCAAATTGTTTTCAGGATGTAACTTATGCCGTGTCAGGGGAAAAATACTGCTCAGTATATGATATGAAAATGCAAAAAAGATAACCCCTCCATCTATATTTACCTTTACCTTTCAATACACAACCTTTAGTGGCCTTTCTAAAGCTGATTCTTTCAGCTGTTTTGTTCTAATGTAGTTGAAAATAGCATGAGATTAGAGATGTAGCATGAGGGCAGTGGAGATGACAACATAAGCTGGGCAAGGTTCATAAATCATATGCTATCTCAAGTAAATGTAAACAGGGCCTTAGACTAATAAGAAAAGAAAGGACTTTCTTTTACAAAATGAAACACTGACAACTGCTTTGTGGAGTGCTCTAAGAGCTGCCTGAATTTATTTGGTTCTTTACAGGGATCATATAAAAAGGATTATTTTTTCAGCCCTGCACTTCTCCTCATCAGAGCTTATTAGCATAGTTTTTGAGGGTCACAATAACAGTGATGATAATAATTATTATTTGACATCTGAACAGCAACAATATGTTAGGTAATTTCCAGAGCCACTATACTCATCAATGTAGCACACAATGAAAAAGAGACAAGGTAAGAGAAAGATTGGATTTTTTCTAACGAATTGTAAATTCTGGTGTAGTGAGATAGACATTTTGGGACTTCAGTGCATTTTCTACGATAACAGTAATATATTCAAGGAAGAAAATGGTGGCGCCTTGGGAATGTTGGACACAATTGTGTTTATTTCATCTGACCTCTCAGGTTCAATTATGGTTTAAAAAAGACTTCCCACAGGAAGGAAATCAGAAATTTGTAAGGCCACATTACTTCATAATCATTCCAACTTTCTTTGAGAATTCTTCCATATCTGTTGTTTTGAATTTGTACTCCCCAAGTACCATGAAGCCAGAAAGACTATTCTAGAAGACCTCATTCCTTATTATTCCATTGGCCACTGTGATAATTTCAAGTTTTGCACAATGCACTCTATTCAGTTGTTTATTAATTGTCACTTTGGAAGTTTGCAATTTGGACAGTTTCTTAAGTGATGATGAACTTAGGAAAAGCTATACATCAAAATAGACAATTAACAGATGGTAAAAACAGTAGTGAATTGAAATTTGATAAAAAGGTGCTAATGATTTTTGCAGAGTACTGCTGAAGTGCAAAACATTACCAAAGCAAAATGAATCTGATTTATATATTTGCAGTCACTATTTTTCTCCTTGAAAAACATTGAAAAATCAACACCTTTGATTTTTTTGTTTTTTTCTTCAACCCTCTGTATAACTACTCCCCTAAACACATACACACACACACACACACACACACACACACACACACACATGCACACAATCTTCTCAAATACTCTAGTTAATGTATTTGTCAAAGAATCATAGTAGACTATCTGAAAACAAGGAGAAAAAACAACACATTGAATCTCATCATGATATCAATAATAAATGCTTCTTAACATGTGCAAAATGAACTGCTAAGCACTGAAGATACAAAAAAATAATCATCTTAAACGTGCCCTCTCCCTCAAGGAATTAATACAATAACTATGGACATAAGATATTCATATGAAGGGATAAATAACAATAAAAGAGGAGGAGGGGTAGAAGGAAAAATAGAGAGAAGGATGGAAGGAAGGAAGGAGAAGGAAGAGAAGGGAAGGGGAGGGAAAGGAACTTTGGAAAGATTTTTACAAACAAATTCAGTTATCCATGAAAACATATTAATAGGCATAGATACTCCCACAAGAAGCTAAAAAAGCCAAAGACAATTCTTAATAACATCACTAATACAGTATATCTGAAACCCTAAATATAATATCCTTTAAAAAAAAATCACATTGGTTCATCATCTTCCAATGGATAGCAGACCAGTAGTTCTGCACACAGTTGACATTTCTGTTTTCTCTACCAAGGAGGATAACCCTTAAATAGCAAATTATAGAAGGAACGTGGCTAACAGATAGTTTATAGACAAAAAAGTCAAGAGATAGTAAGAAAGTCTTTGATGACTTTGTCTTTGATGAATTCAGATCACTTGGCCCAAATGAGCTACACCCTTGGATACTAAAAGAACATGAAGAAATGATTACTGAGACATTGTAAGTGATATTTGAAAAATTATAGGAAATAAAATCCCAGAGAGCTGAAAAAATACCCCCCCTTTTAACAAAGAGAACAGAATAAACCAATGAGCTTGACTTTGATTCCTAAAAAAAAATCCTAGAACAAATCATCAAGCAGATGTTTACTGAACATTTGGAAAAGGAAGCACTGATGACAAGGAACTCATGTAGCTTCATGAGATTTAATCTTATTCCCCTTTGTAACAGTTTACCTAGATTTCAGCAAAGCCTTTAATAAATTTTCAATCCAATAAGCAACTATTAAACATTTGCTAGCTTACTATGTGCTAGACATTGCTCTAAGCACTGTGAATATAAATATAAGGAAAAAAAGAAAGACAATACCTATTCTTAAGGAGCTTAAATTCTAATGAGAAAGACAACACATAAAGGGAAGCTGAAAAGGAAAGAAAAGTTATGTGGTGAAAAATGAAAAGAAATTCCTGGAAGAGTCATCCAATCAGAGAGAGAGACATCAGGAGAGGAAGATACTTCTGAGATGAAAGTTCCAAAGCTGAAGTGATCTTTCAGGATAAAGAGGTTACCTGGGCATGGCGAAGCCCCAAAGAAGTACAATGATCTGGTGGGGGAGAAATAGATGCATGTGGATTAAGTGATGCTATAGTCATGTTTTGTAAGTGACTGAATGATTGAACTTAGAGAGTTCATGGCTCAAATCAGCAAGAGATGGAGTAAACCAGGAGTTTATACTTGGCCCTGTGCTGTTTAGCATTTATATCAGTGACTGGAGTAAAGTAAAAAAATGGCACGATAATCAAAATTTGCAAATGACACAAAGTTGGGAAGAATGGAAAGTGTGTTAGATGACAGAATTGAGATTCAACTAGATCTTGGCAGGGTAGAGCATTAGATTGCATCTAATCTGATGAAATTCAATAGGGAGAAGTGAAAAAAATTTCACTTGAGTTCATAAAACCAACTTTACAACTACAAGATCAAGGAGGAACAGGGAGTGGTTTGCCTGAAAAAAATCTGGATACATTCTCGGGCTTTCAAATTCAATTTGTCAGAAAAATGTTGTGAAAACAAACAAATGATAACAACAACAAAAACTAAAATGATCTTGAGTTGACTCAAGAAAATCACATCTTTCAAAAATAAGGAAGTGATTGTCCCTCTGTACTCTTCCCCGGTCCAACAATATCTAGAGTGCCATGTTCAGTTCTGGATGCCCCAATTTAATAGGGGTATTATTTAAGTGGAGGTCATCCCGAGAAGGACAACCAGGATGGTGAAGAGCCTTGATCCCATACCATAGGAGGATCAGTTGACTATTATATGGATATTCTCTGGGATAGAGAAGATTCAATTGGGGCATAGTAGATATCTTCTAGTAGCCAAAGGGTTGGGTATGAGTCTTGTTCTGTTTGGCGCCAGAGGGTAGAGAAAAGAGCATGGGATAGAAGTTACAAACAAGCATCATGCCTAATGATGTCTGGAAAGAAGCACCCTGAGAGGTAGTCCAAAGGTAGAATGGAATGGATTGTCTTAGGCAGTTGAGTTTTCCCACATTGATTGATTTCAAGCAGAAGCTGAATGAACATATTTGTGGTATCTTAGAGTAGGATTCCTTTGGAGAATGGGTTGGACCATAATGGATCTCAATACTGAGATTCCTCTCTAAAATTCTGTGATTTGGTAAGTGTTTATTGGATAGAACTGAACTGAAATTTACATTTATTTTATAAGCCATTTTGTGAAATAAGTGGGATAAGGGATCATTTGTGTTAACAGAGGAAACAAATAACAATAAAACCATAAGAGATAAAAAGAATGATCTGAACCTATTATGCACAATTATATGCTAACAAAAATTAGAATGCAAAAGAAATATAGGAATAATTTCAAAAAATATTAAAATACCTAAATTTTTAGACAGAAAGTCAAATAGAGATCTTAAATAACTCAATCTCAGAATATGAAATACAACTAGCTGTAAAAGAACTACCAAAGAAAAACCTCATGATCCTAATGGCTTCTCAGGACACTTCTATCAAACTTTTAAAGAATAATTAGTGCTCATGCTTGCACAAATTATTCTCAAAATCTGAGAAGAAAAACATCTTACCAGAATCCTTTTATGAGACAAATATAGCCTTGATATCTGAACCAGAGAAGAACAAAAGACAGAATATCTACAAACCAATATCATTAATGAATATAGATTCAAAACTTTTAAATAAAATCCTTTTCTGTAAGGAAACAAAGTACCTAGGATTAGTTTCAGTCATATCCATAGAATATAGAGAATGATGTTGTCCTTGAGATCAAAACAGAAATATTCAAATCTAGAGTTTTCCTGCAATGAATGACATATCAGAATAATGAGTCATAATGAGGAATGGAAAACAGAAGGTTGAATGCACACAGAGAAATCATGTACATCATCTTTCTGAATGCGTTCTTTTGTCAATAAAGAGCTTCCTTGAAGGTAGGGGTGGCAGGTGCCCAGAAGGAAATGAATAGCCCAAAGAAATGCTGGATGGTCACATAATAGATAGGTGAGCTGTCTGATTTACAGATTCACTCTCAAATGACTGAGAAGGAGACTAAAAACTTGATGGAATGAACCATGACTCTGAGTGCTCAAAAGGAAACAAGGATGTTGAGCATAAATCCAAACATCCTAGTACTGGGCATATTGGCACTCTCACTATGTCAGGCAGTAATGAATCAAAGTAAATAAATGAAAGATTATAACCTGGTAAATCCGACATAAGTGCCAGCATCAAATCACTTTTTCAATTATTTCAAAATGCTTGACTTTTGTATGTAACCTCCTTAAGAGCAAGGACAATTTTTTCCCCTCTTCTTATTATTCTCAGCATTTAGTGCAATGGCTGGCACAAATTAGGTGCTTAAAAATGAATATTGACTGGCTTCTTTTTCCAAAACCTGGAAAGGCAAAATAAAGCTAAAAGTTATAATATAATTTTTGGTGAATTGGGAGGGAGTAGAAAGCCAATCAAGATAGAGATCAAGAAATATAAAATAAAATAAACCAATAAATGATCCAGAAAAGTTGTCTTCACTGTTCTAATTCATTGCATGGTATCTTCACTTCACTTGGCCTGACCTTGCACACATCTGAGGTCCATATGGAGGCTGATCATATGGTGAATAATCTATAACATTGAGGGTGGATTTTGTAAGGAACTCCCTCTGAATCACTAAATTATTCTGGCAACAAGGAAATCTTAATCTCCTCCACCAACCCCTTCTATACCACACAGACTCTATGCCTGTGTGTGTATTGAACTTGAATTAATTAAAAGGGGAGAAATTGTGTGTATGTGTGAATCCACGCAATTCCATTTTCACACAGAATTCTACTCCATATAAACTGCCAATGGTATGAGAGAAAATGGAGAGGAGTTGTTGAGAGTAGGTTCATTTCTCAGTCTAGTTGGTGATGAGTCTGGTAGCTGTAGACTTAAAAGTCAAGGGAAATGTCATATTTTGGATCATTTTAATAGGAGGACAGCAAGAATATTTAACACAGGACCATTTTCCAGTTTGCAGAATAAACCAGTGGAGATGAATGGGATTGCCAAAGGTCATGAAACTGAAAAGCTGGAGAGTCATTATTCAAATTCAAATATTCTTACTCTAAATTCTGTACTCGTACCATTATAATCATGCTGCCTAAGAGGTGATGAGGAATCATTTAAACACTAAAAGAATTCCTTTATCTTTAAGATAAATTTGGATTTGATAATTATGTAAATTCTGTCCTTTAAGCCCTAACATTCTAGGTTCATATGTATGTCTGCAAACACATATATGTGTGTGCAAACATGTACATATGTGGCACATCATGTACATACATATATGCATATGTCTGTGTGTACACTACATATCCATGTATATGAAATCTATACATGTCTGTATACACATATTCATGTATTTGTTGTTTACCTTAAGGATGATCTAGTCCAAATCTATTTAGATTTATGTATATTCCTATGACAATGCATGCATACACACACACAAATACATACAATGTATGTATATGGTGTGCATCTACACACATGCATGTATATATACAAATATGTGCATATGTATATTTTTTAAAAAAATAAAATCAATCCAACTCTATAAAAGCAAATTGCAGAACAATAGCAATGGAGGGAGTTTCTTCTATAGGAACTGTGTACCCCAATGACATTCCAGTTTGGACAATAACTATATCTAATGTTTTATATATATATACATATATATATACACACACACACACACACACACACACACATCTGTATCCACATACATCCACATATATTCATATATAATACATATGTGTATATGTACATGTGTGTATATGTAAATACCTATATACATATAGAGAGATATAGATAAAAAAGAGAAAGACAAGAGACTACTATCAATGTTTAGGCAGACATTACCAATCTTAGTTTAAACATTACAGTAATATTGCTATGTTTTAAAGCATCCTATTCCACTAATCATTATTAAATGTCTGTATTTATGTTGAGAAAATTTCAAATAGTAGTAATTCCTTTCATTTTTACCACCAACATATTTTTGTGGGTCAAAGTAAAGGGGAAGGTTAGGGCATACAGTCTAACTTCAGTTAATTTGTTATAAATAGTAAAGGAAAAATAAATCTGCACTCAGGAGACATTTTTGGAATCAGTTTGTGGAATTAGAAGTGAATGCAAATTTCTTTAAAATTAATCTGTTTAGGTCTTGGACAGTGAGATAATATCCCATAGATTAACATTTAATTGAAAACAGTATTTACTGCTCTAGTGCATTTGATGGAGCTCTTTGCTTGGGTTCTTTATGTATAATTGTGTTTTGCAACCAATTTAAAATAACTAGATGAGAGTTGTTCTTATAGAAGGTGAAGATGAGTTCTTACAAGGATAGAACGTCTACAGGGATTGCATTCTAAAAGATCTGAAAAAAGTAATTTCCATTCTGCTATGTTTAAGTGATACTTTCTGCATGTACAGTGACTTTTTTCAAATGCACAACCAATCCTTCTACACAGCAGACATGAAGAACTTTTGAAATGAACATCATAAGAATCTGAAATTTTTCCATTAAGTCTGTGGCCAGGAGAACAACTTTCCATTTTGGTGAAGAAAAAGGTCATTCATTTGACATTTTGCTAGAAACTAGACTATCCAAAATGGCATTTCTGTCAAATATACCATTTGAACCCAACTGTTGGAGTTTTCCAGCTTCTGATCAAAATGTTTCATTGGTATGAAATGAAATGCTATGATCAACTAGAACTCACTTCATTCCTGCTTTTATTCATGTCTCTAAACTAGTCATATGACTATACTTGACTGAATCTTGTTATTAAATAATTGACATGCCACTAATAGAGGGAGCTTGATTTAGTGAAAAGAACAATGACTTTGGGGTCAGAGGACTTGGGTTCTTATGCTAATTCTACCCTGTTATAACCTTGAGTAAGTTGCTTAAGTAGTGTGGAGCCCAGCATCTTGCTCTGTAAAATTATGGGGATGGAGACCAGAATATGACTAGATAACTTCTAAGTGACTGTATAGTTCTAAAAGTATGATCCAAAATCTGAGGATCAGTGTATAATAATTAATTGCATTTCAGTGATACCCAAGCTAGTGTGCCATGTTCCTTTCTTTTTTTTTTTATTTCTACTTTTTTATTTAGGACGCCACCATGTAAGAAAGAATCATGAGTCTTTTTCTTAAAATATAATGTATGCTTTTTCAAGTGTCCTAAGAGGAAGCAGCACTACATAGGTGAGGAAACTACTCTACCTAAGCAGGACCACACCTTCTCTGGAATTCTTAGAGAGTTATCCAAGGCAAGGAAATGTTGTGATGTATCAAGATTCACAAAGCCTTATTGTGTCTGTGAGTAGATTTGAAGTCAGGTTTTCCCAGATTTGAGCCCGGATTTCAAGCTACTATACTTCATTTCTTCATTACTTCTCATCTAGATGTTTAATAAATTGACATGGCTTGTCCACATCCAGAATGAAATACCATAAAGCAACGTGGAGAGCCATAAAGCTGACTTGACGCATGGAATAAAGGAACCCAACATTAAAGCCAACCACTCTTGTCATGTTACCTCATTTCTAACATTCTTTCCCTATCACTTTGCAACAAGCCCACCCAGGCCAGAACTGAAGCAAAGACTGTTGACTAAGTGATATCATAAAAAGAAGGTGAAAAATGAAAAAGATATTCCCTATATGACACCAAAAACTGGTTTTGCTGATTTTATTAAATGGATAATGTTGGCATTACATAAATAGATTTAGTTATTCATTGCTCAGAGACATAAAATGCCTGCAAAAATACTTAAAAACTGAATCAGTGTCAGGCTTGTAGAAAGTTTAAAAGGTCATTTTTTTTTCTTCCTCCTCTCTACACAGAAAATATCTTGGTGATATTTTGGAAGGAACTATGCTCTTCTCGCTCTAACAGAAAGGTGTTCAAGGGATTCATCACCATTTTGGACACACCTTCCTGAATCTTGGGACAATGCAAATTTATTCAAAAAGTTTCAATGGTATCATGAGCAAAACAAAGTATATCTTTCCTATTACAATTCAGACACAGTTTATATAAGGAAGCTCCTTAAGCTGAATATTTGAACTTGATTTTTGCTTTTTTATTATTGTTCATTTGTTTTATGATTCACTGTGTAGGGAATGAAAAAAAATGATAGACTCTGTAAAAAATTAACACAATGGACTTGTTTCATGGTGATGTGGCCTAAGATAATACATGCAGCATTTTCCCAGGGAATTTTAGGTGATTAGTATTGGTTACTTTTGTAATTAATAAGTTTTACATTATAAGTAGAGAATATTATTCTTTTATCTTAAAAATGATGAAAAATACTTTAAATAATGATCTCGATCAACCAACTGAGTGATCAATTAACAAATTTTTACTAAGTGCTAAGTGTACCAAGCACTGTGCTAACCACTGAAGGTACAATAAAAAGCAAAATCAGTCCCTTTCCTCAAGGAACTTCCATCAATTAAGTCAACAGTCTTCCACAGTCATATTTCTCCTCTTTATACCTGGCTGCAACAAGGTATAAACATGCAATAAACTGAAAAAATCAAAAGACTTGGATTTAAATCCTGACTCCATAATTCATTAACCATTGGTGATCTCTTTACCTCTTTGAGCATCTATAAAATGGGTCTCACAAAATTTTTACTGTCTTTCTCATAAAGCTTTTGTTTGCCAAGTAATTTGCAAGCCTTAAAGAACTCTAAGTTAACCTATTGTTAGGAAGAAACCATTATATTATTATAACAATTCAATGAACATTTAAACTTAATGCAATGTCATGTATGCCAGGGACAACACATAATATAAAATTATCCTGCCACTCTATTACTTATAGAGTAAATAGTAAGAAAAAAATGTAAGAAACTTCAGAATTTCCTTTCAATTAGAAAAAATTTACAGCTAAATCAGCTATATTTTTACAAGATTATAAGTAGTATCAGTTCAAAGCTATGGGGAAAGAAACTAGAAAACTATTAAAAAGTGACATTTCTTGGACCCCGCGTTGACCTCAAGAAGGAACCATAAATGCTTAACATCCTATATGTCAGATCCAATCCTAATCCAAGGTAATGAAATTAGAATATCAGGAGTTATCTGTCTATATGACATCTAACCCCCTGAAGAGGATATAATGATAATGTGTCCACCCCTGAATTGATTTCATATATCCTTTATCTTTAAACACCTTGAGAGGGTATATCTCTTCAGATCTAGAACTTCTGAGATATCCCCTATCCCCATTTTCAAGTTTTTGCTTTTCTATTTCTTTGTTTGCCCTCTTGGATTTTCTGTCTTTTGCCTCATCTGAAGAAAAGTAGAAGGGCTAGGGAATAGCACTGCTAAGATATGTCATGTAGAAAATTGATGTTGGCTATTTATTATAAGAAAATTCAAAACCTTTGATTCAATGAAAATGACATGAAATTCCATCTTTATTGAAGGGATTTTCTTTCAAGACACTTGAAAAAAATTCATTTTGAGCTTCCAGTTCAGCTGTGAATAGTAAAGTCTAGAGAAATTCATTAAGATACTGACATTTTCTACTTGTTGCATCACAACCTTCCTTTCCCCTAAACTGCGGGGGGTGACTGTTGGTGAACTTGTCTGTGATGAACAGGTGAGAATTACAGAGAGCTCAGAGTACAACAATGGGCAGCAGAGTTACCCTGAGTGGTTAGTCCTGAGGACTTTGGGGAATAATATATAATATGTAATGTGATTATATTTATAATGGGACTGGACTACTGTTAAATTAGAAGGTCAGGTTGTGCCTTTGTTAATCAGTAACACAATGCTGTTGTTAACATTTTTATGCTTTGCACATTTCAAAATGTAAGGGTTAGACTTACCAATGTAAGTGCGAAACAAGGTGAAAATAATATTAGCACCACAATATAAAATTCTAATAAGACTGCATGAAAAATAAAGAGCCCAAATTACTTTTAACAAAATAATAAATGGTTTACTGAAAACTGAATGCCATTCCTTAAATGTGAGAACATGCAAGCTAATAATGAGATTTCTTCCCCTGATGGATATTGTAGGGTTTATAGATTTATTTTCTTAAGATTTTGAAGTGAGTTGCTTAACCCTTCATTATGAGAATACGATAAATCTGCAGTTTATCAAATCCTATACAATTATTAACATTTTCAGGCAGTAGCTATAATTTTAACTTACATGTATAAGATTTTATATGACCTTCATGTGTAAAATTCATAAATTTTCTCTTAATGAATAAGGAAAAAAAATTCTTAAAAGAGTAAGCTCCTTCTTTGGCCACTAGAACTGAATCCACAGTTTTCTATTAACAAAGTCAATGGATAATAATTAGTTTTAGGACAGATGGTACAGGGCACATTTTTTATTAGTCAGATAAAAGAATTATTTCTAACATGGATATGATTGTATCAAAAATAAGGATTTTGCCTTAGTTGTCTATAGACAAACCTAATTGTCTCTTCATCAGGAAGGCATAAATGAATACAGATTGGCAAGATGACTGTCCAGTTATAGGGATGTGGTGAAGAAGATATGATGACATTTTAATATGTTCATGAATTTGTATATTGTATTTTTAAAACCAGATCTGTGATTTAATTGTTATAGGGAGCTCATGGCAAGGACCTTAAGCTGTCAATGTAGATAAATACTCTTTCTTGGACTGAAAGTCAGAGAGTTATTTAGGGTACTGAGAAGTATGTGTCAGATGTGGTACTCAAATTGTGGGTTTTCTGAATCTGAGTTCAGCTCCTATTGGTATTTAAGAAAAATTCAAATCTCTAGAATCACCTCTCCCAAAGGATTATGTCATGTGATAGCAGTGAAATAAATAATTTGGTCAATTTCTAGGAAACACTGATATAAAGATTTTTTTTTTTTTTGGCCCTCAATATAAGAGCCTTAATCTGTCAGCTTCATTTAGTCAATAATTGGGATTCAGGGACAGAGATACCTGGAACTACAGGTTTAGACGTAGCCTACAGAGTAAATGGAATGTGGAAGCCTAGCTGCCTCAAGAAACCTTAATTTACTGCTTCCCTGAAGTAGATTATACAAACAAAATCATTTGTCTAGTTCACCCTTTAATGGACCTGTTTCCTGTACATGTGGATTACAGAGCATATAACTAATTTTTGTTAGGTCCCTGAATCTGGTCATCTTTACTACATGGCCATTTGCTCTCTGGTCCTAAACCTGTGTCAAGGTAGTTCCATCCCTATATTTCTACTTTGGCTCAAGCTAAGATGACAGACAAAACTAAAGTCTCAGAGAAATTGGACGTACTTCCTAAATGTACAACTTGGGTTCCAACCACTTTTCTAATTCAGGGCCATCAACCAATGGCTCTACTACAGGCCTTTCTTTAGAGAAAAAGAGATGTTTTAAATCAGTGAAAGAAATTCCCAGCCTAAACTTTCCCACGTGATCAAGAAATCACAAATTCTTTCTGTGAATGTCCACTAAGCAGCCCCAAGATGTGTGATGCTGTGTATCAAACACTGTCCTAAGCACAAAGAATAAGATTGTTCTCCTACCTCCAGGGCTCAGCTCAGGTGTAACTCCCTCTGTGATGGTATTTCATGGAACCCCCAATGATTACTATTCTTTTCCACCTCAAATTCCCCTAGATTTTTAATATAAAATGACACACTATGATATACCAAGATGATGCCTCAGCTCTAACACCATATTTCTCATTCCCTTTTGATAAGTTCTCCAGGATGTTTTAATATAATAAAAAAAAATACATTGAGAGAGCTTTAAATGAAATAAGTTTACAGGTCTCTCCTCCTCCATTGTTAGTGAAAATTGTAGTAGGTGAAAATGATTGCTAAGAGATTTACAATTTTTAACAAAAATTCCAGGAAGTCAGAGGCTTCTGGGCAATGGATGAATCATAATGAAGAGATCCATCACTTTCTAGAGAATAGGTTGATTCTCTAATGGCATAATCAGATCAATAGGTCATGGCATCTCCATTACCTTACCTTATGATGAGTCTTAGTAATAATATAACAAAGTACTAACGGAATCACCTCCTATAGGAGCCTTCCAGAGTACTCTAGAGAAGGTCTTTATTTAGACTTCCACTTCTAGTCTTGCTCCCTTCAAGCTGTACTGTGAGTTAGGGGTGTTTTGGAGCAAGCTCAGACCAGCTCCCAAGACCCAGAACTGATTGTTATATTTTCAATGGGAGTTTTTATCCCTCAGTAATCAGTAAACTTCACAAATATGACAGATACATACTGTCTATGTGATGCTGGTTGTCACTTAACCTCTTAGGACAGCTCTATAAAATGGTAATTTTCTGATAATCCATAATGAATGGAGTGTCCTCATCAGGAATTCCAACCACCAATGAAATCATGGACTTTTTTTTTTTACATTCAAGGCACACTGATAAGTATTGAGGTAACAGAGGTAAAATTAAAATAGATAAATAAGGCCCTTGGCCTCCAGGATATTATATCCTAAGGGTGAGTTAGGAGGATAAAACATGAACATTGATGAGTTTAATGCAAGATTCAGGGGAATGGAAATTCAGAGAGACAAAGATAGGTAATGAGCTTTAAGAAAGTTTGAATTAGTAAGGAGCTAGCAGTAGCAGGAAAGGCCCAAAAGAGGCAATGGACAATGAGCTGAACCTTGAGGGACAATAAGCATTCTGGAATACATTCTAGATATGAGAGACAATAAGAATACATGTTACTCCAAGGAAATAGGAGAAAGAACATGGGAGTTCCTTTTAGCTGCAACCTGAATAGCATGAAAGGAAAAAATTACTGTATTTTAAATGATCTTAAGTTAAAATAGTGGAAATCTGAATATTGGTAGCCCCTTCTGGGGACTTGTACTAATTGGGACCTGATTGTATTGCCACAAAGTTGATAAGGTAGGTTGGAATCAGATTGTGGAGGATATCAGATGTCATGAAAACTAAGATCATATTTTGTCTTAGAGGCAAGAAGAAATAAATGAAGGTTTTTGAATATTTTTTAGGTCATTGACATGGTCAAATTGACAAAGATATTTGCCTTCCTATATCTTTGGAAAATTATTTTGGCAAATTGTCCTAAATGTGCATTGGAGAAAGGATTGATCATTCCATTTGGAGTTACTCTGACTTTTTCACTTAATATAATTTATCTCAAATAGTGATAGTTTACTTATAGAGCTCAGAACTCTGTTCTCAATTAACCGTCAGATTTGACTGCTTTATAATGAAGCTAATTTTTTCCATTTACTGTCCTTGAACAGAAAATGAAAAGTTGGAATGTCCTTCCTCTTGTATATTATGAATGCCATTATCTTAGTTCAGGCATTATCTGCATAGTATAAATTTCCTGAGATGTAAAGCCCTAGTCAGGAAGCCCAATTTCTTCATTTAAACTACAGAGGGAATAAACAATCAAATTTTTAGCACATTCTAGGCAAAATAGCTTGTCACCCATTCCTTGAATTTGAAATTCCATTTTCTACTTGCAGATGTACATAATGCACTCCTTCCTCATTTCTGTGCTTCAGAATCCTTGTCTTTGTCTCAGGCTTACATGGAGTCTTATCTTCTCCATTATGGCCTCTCTAAATCCCAACAGTTGCAAGTCTTCACTCCTTCAGTTTTCTTTATGTTACATTTATTTGTAAACATGTTGCACCCTCTCTCCTCCTAGTAGAATGTAAACTCCTTATGGGTAGGACCTATTTCATTTGTAGCTTTGTATTTTCTGTACCTATCATGGCAGCTGGAACATAACAGACCCTTAACAAATGCATGTTGAATTGAATTGATTTGACCACTCATTTAGCCAGTCCTCCCTCTTTGAATTCCTCAAATAGCGGGTGTATGAAGCTTTGGTACAGCAGTTAGATGAGAAGTGACTGCTTCGGCCTGTATTTGGGAATGGAACACTCAGTTACTTGTTAATTCCTCCGAAATAATAAATTCGTCCTTAACATACTTACCTGTGTTACTCATGAGTAAAT
The DNA here is from genome assembly GCA_028646515.1 of Pseudochirops corinnae. Taxonomy (NCBI): domain Eukaryota; kingdom Metazoa; phylum Chordata; class Mammalia; order Diprotodontia; family Pseudocheiridae; genus Pseudochirops; species Pseudochirops corinnae. Next base: position 2,427 of record JAQQSV010002733.1, on the reverse strand, counting down.
ATTTATATGATATGGAAAAATACTTACAGCATCAATTTATTGTTTAATACGTTCATGCTCTGAGGGACAACGTGCTATATAGTAGAAAATAGATTGACCTTGGAATTAAAAAGAGACAAGTTCAAAGCCTGTCTCTGACAGATACTAACTGTATCACCATGATAAAGTCACTAGACAAAGAGGTAGCTAGAAGGCTCAATGGATAGAGTGTTGGGCCTGGAGTCAGGAAGACCTGAGTTCAAATCTAGTCTCTGACATTTACTAGCTATGTGATCCTGGGCAAGTCACTTATACTCTATTTGCCTTAAGCCACTGGAGAAGGAAATGGCAAACCACTCCAGTATCTTTGCCAAGATAACCCCATGGACAGCATTGGCATGGTATGGTCCACAGGGTCACGAAGAATTAATTGGACACAACTGAACAATTGGCAGTGGAGGATATCGAGTGCTGGGTCTGAAGTCAGGGAGACCTATGCTAAAAGAAAGACTCAGATACTTCTTAGTTGTGTGACCCTGGAAAATTCATTTAACCTCTGTCTGCCTTGGTTTCCTTAACTGTAAAACTGTAAAATATTTATACCTATCCCTCAGGGTTGCTGTAAGAATCAAAGAAGATATGTGGAAAGCTCTTAGCTTTTTTCATAAGTCAGCTGCTGGCACATAGTAGGTACTTAATAAATGTTTGTTTCCTTCCTTCTTACTTAACTATTCAGTCATACAATTTTCTATGACTCTAAGTTGCAAATAAGTTGTCAATGTGCATTGGTAGAGGCAATTTCAACACCAGAAATCCCCATTCTGATGAAATCATAGATCTGGATCAAAAAACAAAGAAAACAGAAAACTGTATTGCTCTCTATAGTATTATCTGTCTTAAATTATAATTGCTTAGGGAGTAGGAATTATATTTCTAAATTGTTCTCTATATAATTTAGCAACTTCCAGATAGTATTCACTAAAAAAAATGACTGATATTATAACATTTACCTTCTCAATATCCAAAAAGATCTTTGATGTAATTAATGTGCTGTTGATTCCAAAAGTGTGGATCCTAGTCCAGACACATTGATTCATCCTATGAAACTCTTTGCAATATACCTACATAAGTTTACCAATGTGCTAGGGGGTTTCTTCACCTTTCCCTGAAATCACAAGGATACTGGTAAAGTACAGAGGCCATCTGTAGGTTTTTTTTTGTCCCAACCATGTGACTATCTTCTTTTTCCTTAATTCATTTCCTTGATTATGCAATATTTGCTGATTCTTTTTTATAATTCAGTATTTCATCCACATATTTGTAGCCACCATTCATCTCTCCATTGTTCTTTGTGTAATACATTTAATTCTTCAAAGATTATAGTATTCCACAAGTATTCACAATCATACACTGCCAGTAAAATATTGACGTTAAAAAGATGATCTTTTGTTTCTGGGAGAAGTTTGGGACCATTAAAGGAACTTTTCAGTCTCTCAAAGGGAATCAAATCTGTTATCTTCTGGTGTTTATTATTCATTCAACTCCTTGTCTACTTATGTTGTCTGTCCAAATTAAATGTAATGATTGAAAATCTCTATAGGTTGTCCATCTAAACGCTTGTTATAATCAGGACAACAGAAATTCTCCACTGCTATTTGTTTGTTCTTATGTGAATGGTTAGGCCAAACAGCTCTGAATGCTTATTAATCTCAAATGAGGACATAAGATGTTCTGGTACTTTATACAGACATGTCAATGTTGTCTGCAAACAGAAGCATGTGAAAGACTATGTCATCAAAACAGGGTCCTATGCTAGACCTTCTCCATGATAAGTGGTAAATTCATTTGTCAAGCATACACTTCCCTGTTTTAAGCCTTGCCTGATATTGATGATCAGGAATGTTGAACAGTTAGCTATGTTTTATCTCTTTCAACAAACCTTGAATCATTTTTATATATGGAGGGGAGATAACTTGTTCAAAGAGCAGATTTAATGGAATGCTTTGCTCTACTAAATCAAATACATTTTTATAGTTAACAAACAAGACAAAGTAGTATCTTGCAAGTTTTACACTTTTCAAAGAATTGTGTAAAGATGTGATTTACCACTTGGAGTGGATAGAGTGCTGGGCCTGAAGTAAAGAAGACTCAGCTTCCAAGGTTCAAATCCAGCTACCATTCTTAGTAGCTATGTGACTCTGGGAAAGTCACTTAACCCAGTTTACCACAGTTCCCTCATTTGTCAAATAAGCTGGAGAATGAAATGACAAACCACTCCAGGATCATTGCAAAGAAAACCCCAAATGTACCACATCTCACCAGTCAGATTGGCTAAGATGACAAAACAGGAAAATGACAAATGCTGGAGAGGATGTGGAAAAATTGGAATACTAATGCATTGTTGGTGGAGTTGTGAACTGATATAACCATTCTGGAGAGCAATCTGGA
>JAQQSV010002732.1:0-22681 GCA_028646515.1 Pseudochirops corinnae | reverse complement strand
AGAGTCCTATTCCATGGGTATTTTGGGGTGGCTATGTGAGAGCTGCAATATATTGCTGCTGCTACGCCGCCATCTTGGCTCCGCCCCCCCCCCCCATTTAAATTCTTCTACTGACCCATGATATATCAAAACTACAATGGGGAAAGTCTTGATGTGGGAAGGGATAGCTATGATTAATCAGAGCTTTATCTTATGATGGGAAATTTAAACAGTAGTTATAGGATTTGCACTCTTCTATGGAAGCAAGGTTTATGAGAGTAGAACCCAGGGTCAGCTCAGGGATTTGGCTATGTCTTTATCTTTTTGGTAGAATCCTTCCATTGAAGAAATAGAAGGAATGAGAGGTAGCCCAGCCTAAGGATGGAGATGGAGGTCAGGATCTGACTCTAGGGAGCTTCACTTGATGCTAAAATGTATGATCCAAGTTCTCAGTGAACAAGAGAGGGCAATAGCTATCTGAACTGTACAGAATATTAGCTCTTTGCATCCTGTCCCACTGTATTACAGATTGTGGTAGGTTCAAGCCTCTGATCCCTTTGAAAGAGATCACTGGTTTGCCTTCCCTGGGGTGATTGGGCTTATAAAGGGGAAGGATGCCAATCTTTGCCATTTACATGACTCTTATCAATTGGAGTACCAGACAAAAACTCCTGAAGCCTCTTTCTCTGGCACTAAAATTCTCACTTTTCTTTTCCTATTCCTGCTGATGCCCACTCCCTGACTCACTAAAAAAACAAACAAACCCTTTCTCTGTTCTTATTATATCCTCCCTATTCACCTTAATGCTACCACTCCCAAGTCCCAATCCAGATCTGCCTACCCTTCACTTCCATATTCTGGAACCCTGTTCTGTCACTGACAATCTCATCCTAGGATTTAACATCAAATAATGTGTAGAAAGCTTACCTCAAAGTCAAGAGGATCTAGATTTAAGTATTGTCTCTGACTCATACTGGTAGTATGATGCTCTGCAGCCCTCTAAGACAATAAGTTGTAGGCCTGCATTGGTAAAGAAAGCTTCTTATGCCAATAATGTCATGGATCCAGTCCGCATCTTTGATCCCTTTTTCCTCGAGCTTGTTTTCTTTCATGTTGTATTCATCTTCTGGCATTAACAGAGTCCTGGCTGCTCTCAGAAGAAATTGCATCCCTGCTCAATGATTCTAGTACTGAATGTACTTTTTCTCATGTTTCCCTATGACATAGGACCAGGAAGGGTAAACATACTTCTTGCTCCTCAGTTCCACTTATAGTCCTTCCCTCTGCTGCTACCATTTAACAAACTCTCTGTCCTTGAGGTCATTCTATCTAGATATATTAATCTTTGAACATACTTTGGCAACTGCCTATCAGACCACTGGTTATTTTTTCTCCTTTTCAAGGAGTTCAGTCCTTTGATCAAAGGCTTTCTATTCAAAACACTGCCCTAATACTTAGGGATTTTAGTATGTGTATTGATATTTTCCCAAATACCCTGACCTCCTCCTCATCAATCTTTTCACTTCCCATGAACTACACCCTCATTTTTCCTTAGACACACAAAGAAATGATATTACCCTTGATTTCATCATTACAAAGACAGCTGGTGAAGTAACAGATAGAAGACTGGTCTTGAAGTCAGGAAGATCTGAGTTCAAATGTGGCCTCTGACACTTAATAACTGTGTGATCCTGAATAAGTCATGTAAGTTCTTGCTGCCATGATTTCCTCAACTGTAAACTGGAGATACACCAGGTAGCACCTTACCCTGCAAGGTTGTTTTGAGGACCAAATGAGATAATATTTATAAAATTATATCACACAGCCTGGTACATAATGGGCGCTATATAAATTCTTTTCCTTTATTTTTCCCACCAGCAAATGATCTAAGAACTGAAATTCCTCTCTCTGATCATATCCTGCTATCTTTACATTTCTTCCTGTTTCATGCTTCATATTCTCTTTCTGTATCTCTAACCACCAGTCAATCCATCTCTACTTGTTTCTTCAGACCTATGATGGTACTGCATTCCTTTTGAAATCTTTACTCTTCATCTTACAAATTCAACTAGTTCATGGGTCACCTCCTCATACATTCAATCCTTCCTTACTCATCATACCCTTGATCCCATCTCTTATTGACTCCTTCAGTTGATTGTCCTTACAATTATCCACCCACTGATATTTCAGTCTTCACATACCTCCTGGCCCCTTCCCTGGTACTTCTAAAAATGTCTAGTTTTTTTCTACCCACAACCAAAACAAACCAAAAAAACCCACCAAAAATGAAAAAAAAAAAGCCATCCTTCATAATTTTCCCTTTCATAGCCAATTTTCTAGAACAATGTGTCTACATTTGTTGCCTTCACATTCTTTCCTTTCACTAACTTCCTAATCTTTGACAATCAGGATCTTGAAATTATTAAGTTGAACCTATTTTCTCTAAAGTTACCAGGTATTTCTTACCTTTAAATGCTTTGTTATTTAGATTATTACAGTTGCCTCTGGATTGTTTTCCTTTTTCCAAGTCATTTCTCTTCCTATCCCATCATCCACATATGTATCAAAATCATATAACTAAAGCACAGGGGTGACCATATCATTGTCTTGGCCAAAAAGTTTTGGTGATTCCCAGTTGTCTCCGATAACAAATATAAACTTCTTTGATCTTTAAAGTATTTCTAATTTGGCTCAATTCTAACATTCCAGTTTTACTGTACATGAATCACCCTATTGATTCAAACTTCTAACAAAAGTGGCATACATTCTTCCATCTCCCATATTCAGACATTTGTACAGGCTATCATCCCTCATGTATGGAATGTAGCTCCTCCTTACTTCAGCTGAGAATTTTGAGCTTCATTCAAAGGTCATTTCAATTACCACCATCCATTTGAGGCTATTCCTCATGCCTCCAGTAGCTGCTTCTCTCTGAAATTGCTTTGTATTTATTTTATTCATTTTTTGAAATATATTTTTATGTGTACATATTCTTTCCTTCTATACAATGTAAACTCTTTGACAGTCAGAGACTGTTTTGTTTTTCTTTGTATCCCTGGTGCCTAGCACTGTGCTCTGAATATATTAATCATTTAATAAATTCTTATCAAATGAACAAGAAAGTAGTCATCCATTCCATTCCTGAATACAATGCTGGAACTTCATTTTTCAAGCAAGAAATTCTGATTCAATCCTTCAATCACTTTAGTAATAATATCTCATAATAGAAAGAGCCCTGGACTTATGGGATAAAGGTATTTGTGTTGCAGTCCTGGTTGTGCTGACAATTTGCTTTTTTTTTAAAAAAAGTAAATTTTAAATGATTTTTTGTTTGTTTTATATTGCCTTGATTTCCTCCTATATCTCCTCTCCTCTTCCTCCTTCCTGGAGAGCCATTCCTTATAAAATGCATTTGAAAGAAGAAGGGGAAAAGTAGCAAAATAAAATGATCACATAATCTCCATCCTAATCATTGTCATTGTTCTCTTAATCATCATCAACAACAAAAACTAATACTATATATGAGATTCTATACCAGTGAACCTCACTCCCTTTCTGTAGGAATAGGAGGGTATGTCTTCTTCTTTCTCTTTTTTGGTCTTTGTACTTTTTATATACTTTAAATGCTTTTGAATATTTAGTTTTGATTGTTTTGTAGTTCTTTACATTTTTGCAATTTTGCAATTATCTTGATATAGTCTCCGCTTTTTCATTTTCTCATCTTAAAAATAAGTAAATTGAATTAACCCATCCCTAAGGTCTCTTAAAGTTTAGATAGTTTATGTTCTATGACCTAATTTTCTTACAAGCTCTGAGGTTCCTTCATGCTCTAACATTTTATGATTTTATAATTCAAATAACTATAATTAACTTAGAATATAAGGTCATAGGAAAGAGAAAAATATTCTATTACTAGTTACAAGAATGAAAATACAATATATGACTGTAAAACATGTAAGGCTTAATGAAATAAGTGGTATTTCAGGTGGGTCAATTGGTCACTCAAAAGCCTTTTTAAAGATATCACTATTTGCAATGTATTAGAAGGATAGGTGTGATTTCAATAGGTGAAGATGGAAAGGAGGAGGTGAGAATCCAATAAGACAGTGTAAACAGTGGTAAGAAGGTGAATAAGGATGGATTTGTTCATAAAAGACAGTGAATAGTCAAAGTTGCATAGCGTAGAACACAATATATGACAGGAAATAGGGAATTCAGGAGGGGTAGCAAGATCTATGGTAAAGAGAGATTAAGTTTAGGAAATGTTAAGTTTGAAATGCAGGTTGGACATCTGATATGAAAATTCCCGAAGACAATTAATTAGAAATGTAGGTCTTGTTCTCATTTGCGAAGTTGCTCTTATTTATAGGAGTGACTAAAGTGACAGTTGAATGAGTTGTCAAGAGAAACAGTGGAGAAAGAAATAGACCAAAAAAGTCTTGAGCCTTTATATAGGGAAAAGAGGATAAGAACAACAAGTGGAAACAAATGGGAAGAATTAGAAGAATCACCAGAAACAAATAGCATCATAGAGGAGAGGAGAAAATATTCTGAGGGAAGAGTTGGTCAACAATGCCAAATGTTTTTTGATATTCATCAATTGTCAAATGACAAGTGTCAAATCCTTTCTCAAGCAGTAGCACATTAAACATTTTCAAGGGTCATAGTGTAGAAGCTTTTAGAAAGAACCATTGGGCACAGCTAAAGACAACTCTACAAGCCTCAAGAAGGAAGGAGATACCTAAACTCAGAGAAAGATATAGAAAGACTATAGTTTCAATGGAGACTGAAGCAAAACTCGTTATCGTTCTCTTTTATGTCTGGTTTTGCTTTTTTTTTTTTTTTCTTTTCCCAGTGATCACTCATTGGTTACAGCTCTTCTATATGACCAAACTATTGTACAATGTGAAAGTATTTGCAGATCCTATACATGATTGCACGCCACCATGGGGGGGGGGAAGGGAGGGGAGAAAATATGAAACTCAAGTGATTGTGGAACTGAATCTTGTAAATTAAAAGTAAATGAGTAAATAAATAAATAAATAATAAAAAATAAAAATTAAAAAAAAAGAAAGAAAGAACCATTGGATTTGGTGTTAAAAGTCATTGATGATCCTTGAGAGAGCAATTTTAGTAGAGGTGTGAGCCAAGAGCAGAGATTCAGGTAAAGATTCTATTAAGGTGAAAGAAGAGGAGATATAAAGAAGTGTTAAGAGAAGGTGCTATCAAAGAGGTGGAAAAATAACGGGAGGGTGTTTCATGGGAAAGAGCCTATTTTGTTTGGCAAGATCTTCTAACCCTGAACAAATGTTAAAATCACAAGAGGATTTAACTGGCAACAAAACATCTTTGAGTTTATGGAAATTGAACAGTATCTTTGGATGAACTCATCCCATTCATTGGCCCAAATGTTGTTAGCTGATCACAGATGCTGACCAAGCAAAAGTTATTCACTGGTCTTGCAACTTGAGAGATTTCTGTGTGTGTTTTTAAGCACCCATCTAGCTGTCCAAAATGTCTTTGTTCCAATAATAATCAAATTCTTAGTTCAACAGCTGTGTGCCATGAATATTAAAAAGAACATTCTGAATAACTCTCCATTTCTATTTTTCCCACTGTGCACAGCTTTTCATAGTTGAAGCCATCAAAACTGTTCTTGTGGGAATAGAAGAATAATCTAGAAATGAAGGGAGCAAGGAATGAGGGAAGTCAACACTACACTTTCTTGAGATTGTAACTCCTTCTTGGGTGAAAGGCACATGCCATTTGTTCTGAAGCTGTTCTTGCTTATAGAAATCCCTTATATTTTTTATAGCACTATGTTTTACAAAACATTTTTGATTTGATCAATGGCTAGTTTGACCTCTACATCTGTTTTGTGAGGTATAGAGGTTAGAGGTTGAACTAGAGTAAGAATACCTAGGATGCAACCCTGGTTCTTCCACTAATTTTCTATGTGACCTTTAGCAAGCCTGTTCCCCTCTTTAGACCTTACTTGCTCTGTGTGTAAAATGAGAGCCCATGACTTTAATCATAAAGCCAAATCTTTATGGTTCCTTGCAAATCTAACATATTTCTATGATTTAAGGCCCCTTCATATTCTAACAGTCCATATACTAAGATTCCTTTTAATTCTGACCACCCATAGTTTTATAGCTCTTTGATCTTTAAATCATCATTCAGCAAACATTTATTAACTGTCTATTGTATATTAGGAACTGTGCTCATTATTATTTTCATTTTACATAGAATAGATAAAGAAAATGACATAGAAAAATAACTTGCCCAAATTCATGTCATTACTAACAGTCTGGACTAATGCTCTTCCCACAACATCAATTTGTCTTCTCTCCCACATTGCTAAGTCACAGGTGGAGGAGATTATGATGTAAAATGTAATGAGGAATTTTACAAATTCTTCACTGACTTGACAGAGTACCAGCAATTTTTTCACCATTAAAAAAATTCATTTATTTGGCTTAAGGCATTATCTCCAAGAGCTCCTTCTTAAAATGCAAATCCTTTTCCCAGCAGTAGCACATTAAGACGTTTTCAATCCATAGTGTGATTTAATTTATGAAAAATTAGCAAGTCAAGAGCTGGAATAAGGGGTAGTAGTAACAGTATACAGAACATGTAGGGCTCATTGGAGAGGGAAGGACAGGTTAGTGCTAAAGCTCCAAGGGATAAACTAGGAAGAGAACCCTAGACAGAACATTACTGAACCAGATGAACTATCAAGAGAAGCAGTCTAACTACATAAGAAGAGAAACTAAGACCAGAAATCCATAAATCTGAAGGCAAGAAATACATGAATTTGAGTCACAGAGAAAACAAGTTGATGAGTTACAAGGAGTGCCTACCCTGGCATCTTAGAGGGGATACATCAATGAAAACTAGGAACCAGTCAATATCTCTTGTTGGTTGTCTAAACAAAGTTGGGTGGAACCATAACCCATAAAACTCCCTGTGATCTATGGGATCCTATTCAGATGTCTAATCAGATAGGTTACATTTCAATGTACCTCATTGCAATGCATTTCATATTATTCTGAACAGCCAGTCCTGTGCTCTACTACCACTAGAAGAGCTTATCACTAAATTCCATGCTTGACCAGTCCTGATACCTAGAGAGTAAAATATACCAACTACAATTACCATGGTTTTGTGTTTAGATTTCTAAAAGGCAGAATCCATAGAAGCTTAGAATAGAGTTAGAAGGGAAGTAAGAAGGACTTTAGAATACAGAACATATAATTTAAAAAGCTAGAGATGAACTCAACAATATTTCAGTTTTTATCTTAGTGCCATTCCTCACATGTTCCCTGGTACCTGTATTGAACTACCTCCTCATTTTCCTGTTAAATTCCTACCAGTCCTTTAAAACCCAACAATGAACCCAATGCTAAACCTTCTCCAGGAAAATGGAATGACAATATTTTCACCTTTTAGTTTCCATAGACTTTTATTTGTACTTCCATAATGTACTTAACACATATTGTTTGGTGGGTTGCAGTTATTCAAGCATATTTCAAATACCTGTAAAAGATAGTATGAGTTCAGTGACTATACCTTTTATATAATCTCTCTAAATCCAAAGAGAGGACACTGAATATAATCAGGTTGCTTGTTGTTCCTGCCTATAGCCTCTGCTACTAGAGAGGAGGAGGTTAGTGGATTGCTTTAGTTTGGGAGTTTTTTTTAGCTGCAATAGACCTAAAGCTTATCAGGTGTCTGCACAAAGTCTAATACAAATAAAGGGAGTCCAAGGAAGTGGGATCAACAGAAAGTCTAAGGACAGGTGAGTCAGCCCAAGTCAGAAATGTAAAGATCAAAGCTTCTGTGTCATTAAGCAGTGGGATTGGGCCTATAAGTTGCTATTGTACTTCCAGCCTGTGAGCAGGCCCAGTCTCAAAAAAAAAAAAAAATCAGCAGAGTTTCAATAAATGTTGAGTTAAATAAAATCCAATCTAAACCCTTCATTTAACAGATGGCTCACAGAGGAAAAGTGACCTACAGAAAAATAGTAGAAGAGTTCAGTCTCAAATCTCCATCTTCTCATTTCTGATCCTGGGCTTTTTTCACTGCATGTTATGCTGCACATCTATTTTCATCCCCAAATGAATTTCACATTGTTGACTGGGCTATATCTATGGGACCTTACTCTGGAAAGTGAAAGTATTGTCATTAAGAAATCTGTGCCAACACTTCACCTCTAACCTTGCATGTTCTGGTTTATTGTGTTGTAAGAAAGTTTTCCTCAAGGCCTGTCACTTATCCACTCCCTTTTTCTTTTTCAGTATAACTAGACTTTTACTGATACATTTTGCTTTGACTCATCTATCACTTCCCAATAAACATTCCTTACAATACCTTCCCATAAAAAAATAGCTACGCAAAACCATATAATATAATGACTGTGATTGATTTTACATGTTACTTTCATAGCATTTCTTAAAAGAGAGAAAGAACTTTAAAAAACAAAAGCATTAGTCATACACAAGCAACCCTGGCCACTGTGTTTGACCAGAGTTCTGTTGCCCTTTACTGTTATCATGACTTATGTTACATTAGCCATTGTGTATATTGTTCTCCTGGCTTTGCTTTCGTCATTCTGCATCAGTTCACAAATATGTTCGTGTCTTTCTTAACCCTTCCCATTCATTGTTTCCTATGGCGCCATAATAATGTTCCACTAAAAGTCACATATCACAATTTACTCAATCATTCCCTGATCATCAGATGAATAATTTGTTTCTAGTATTTTTGTTATCATAGAGAAGGCTATGTTAGGATACATTGGACCTCTAAGCCCTTGACTTCCTTGGGATATAAACCATATAATGGGCTGGCTAGATGAAAAGTAGAAATGAATTATTAATTTCTCTTGCATAATTACATTATTTTTCTAAAATAAACTCCTTTCGTGTTTTTAGAGACTATGCTTGAAGAGCTTTGGCAGCCATATGGACCCAGACCAGGAAAAAGCTAAACTAAATCTCTATTTATATTTGCTTTGAGACACACTATTTACCTAACCATTTTTTCCTGGCAGGTGACATTGTAAAACTGAAAGCCCTCTTGGAAGACAATGTGGTGACTTCACTTTTCCAAAATGATTTTATATAACTAATGTTTGGGAAATGTTGACACATACAGCTGATAAACATTTTAATCCTTTAAAAATACAAAACATGACTCTAGTACATTTATAGTACCAAGAAGATATAGTGGTTAAAGACACACAGGATGCTAGAAGACTCTCAAAGGCTATCCAGACAGTTTTGCAGAAATCCTCCCAAATGTCCCCTCACAAAAGCCCCTTAGATACTACTTGAATCCTTCAGTGACAGGGGACACTTCACCCCCATTGGATGGCTCCCAATGTTAAAGAATTCTTCATACTGTCATGGAATCTACTTTATTATAACTTATTCCCATTGATCCAAGTTTCTCCATGGGACCAAGTCCAATTCTTATTCCTCATCACAGTCCTTTATATATTTGTAGCTGACAATTGTATAACATTTTAAGGTTTACAAAGTGTTATTAATACTGTCTCATTTGACCTACACAATAAACAATCAATGCAGCCAAGAATAGAAGGAAAGCAGAAAGCTCGGGGGGTGGGGAGGAGGAGTTGTCAGTATTTAACAAGTTTCTCTGAAAAAGCTCTCATTTCTCACTACATCAAATTTATAAGAATAGAAGTCATTCCCTAACTGATAAATAGTCAAAGGATATAAACAGTTTTCAGAGGAAGAAATCAAAACTATAGGCAAGAGAAAAAAATACTCTAAATCACTATTAATTAGAGATATTCAAATTGGAAAAACTCTGAGGGACCCCCTATTAGATTGACTAATATAACAGAAACGGAAAATGACAAATTTTGAAGAAAAAAGGGGATGTGAGAAAATGCAGGCACTGATACACTATTGGCAGCAAGATGGCACAATGGAAAGAATATCGGTTCCAGAGTGAGGAAGGCTTATTATTTTGAGTTAAAATCTGTAATTAGACACTTACTAGCTGTGTGACTCTGGGCCAGTCGGATAACCCTGCTTACCTCAGTTTCTTCATCTATAAAATGATCTGGAGAAGGAAATTACAAACCACTCCAATATCTTTGCCAAGAAAATCCCAAATGGGGTCATGAACTATTGGTTATGACTGAAACAACTGAACAACAGCAATAATGAAAAAATACTGATAGGGGAGTTATAAACTGGTCCGACCACTGCAGGGAGCAATTTGGAACTATGCCCAAAAACCTATAAAACTTCGTATACCCTTTGACCTGGCAACACTATTATTATGTATACATCCAAAAGAGATTTTTAAAAAATTATTTAATTTTTAGTTTACAACATTCACTTCCATAAGCTTTTGAGTTTTAAATTTTCTCTCACCCCTTTTTCCCCTCCCCCTTCCCCAAGACAGCATGAAATCTGATATGGACTCAACATATTCATAGTAAATGTATTTTCACATTAGGTTGGAAAGTTGAATAAGAACACAAGAACCACAAGAACGAAGAAACAAAACAAACAAACAAAAAGAGAGAAAATTGTATACTTTGATTTTCATCTGGACTCTACTGTTCTTTCTCTGGATGTGGACAGACAGCATTTTCCATCATGAATATTTGGAGTTGTCTTAGATGCTCGCATTGCTGAGAAGAGTCAAGTCTACCAAAGTTGGTAATCACACAATGTGACTGTTACTGTATATAATGGTCTCCTTCTACTTACTTCACTCAGCATTGGTTCATGTAAATCTTTCCAGGTTTTTCTGAAGTGTGCCTGCTCATCATTTCTTATAGCACAACAGTATTCCATTACAGTCATATACCACAACTTATTCAGTCATTCCACAATTGGTAGGCATCATCTCAATTTCTAATTCTTTGCCACCACAAAAAGAGCTGCTATAAATATGTTCACACATATGGGTCCTTTAGCCATTTTTATGATCTCTATGGGATATAGATCTAGTAGTGGTATTGCTGAATTAAAGGATGTGTACAGTTTTAAAGCCCTTTTGGAATATTTCCAAATTGCTCTCCAGAATGGTTGGATCAGTTCATAACAATGCATTAGCATTTCAATTTTCCTACATTTTTTCCAACATTTATTATTTTCCTGTTTCTTCTTGTTAGCCAATATGATAAGTATGAGGAGGTACCTCAGAGTTATTTTGATTTGTATTTTTCTAATCAGCAGTGATTTAGAGCATTATTTATATGACTATAGATAGCTTTAATTTCTTTCTCTGAAAATTACTTGTTCATATTCTTTGACCATTTATCAATTGGGGAATTACTTGTATTCTTTTTTTTATTTATAAATTTATTTATTTATTTTTAGTTTTCAACATTCATTTCCACAAGATTTTGACTTACAAATTTTTCTCCCCATCTTTCCCCTAACCCCCACCCCAAAATAGCAAGCCTATGGAATATCACTTCCCCCAATCTGTTCTTTCTTATATCCTCCCCCATCAACCCTCTAACTTTCTAGTAGGGCAAGATGGATTTCTATACCCCAGTGTCTGTATATTTTATTTCCCAGTTGCATGTAAAAAAAAACAAACAATTTTTTTAAACCTTTGTTTTTAAACTTTGAGTTCCAGATTTTTTTCACTTCTTCCATCATCATCCACCCCCACTGGGAAGATAAGCAATTCAATATAGATTGTACATGTGTACATACCTAAATCATTTCCATGGTAGTTATATTGTAGAAGACTAATTATATTTCCCTCCATCCTATCCCCCCCTTATTCTATTTTTTCCTTTGACCCTATGCCTTTTCAAAAATGTTTCCTTCTAACTACCCTTTCCCCCAATCTTCCCTCCCTTCTATCATCCCCCCTCTTATCCCCTTTCCCCCTATTTTCCTGTAGGGAAAGATACCCAATTGAATGTGTATGTTATTCCCTCCTTAAGGCAAAATGAATGAGAATAAAGTTGTCCCATTCCATTTCCCCTTCCTGCTCCTCCTCTCCATTGTAACAGTTTTCTCTTGCCCCTTTTATATAAGATAATTTACCCTAGTCTATCTCTCTCTTTCTCCTTCTCCCAATGAATTCTTCTCTCACCTCTTAATTTATATTGATATATATACATATATATTTATATATATCATCCCTTCATATTCATATATTTCCCTTCAACTATCCTCATAGTAAGAAAATTTGTCTTCTGAGTTTTTTTTTTTATCATTTTTCACATAAGAATATAAGTAGTTCAACTTTAATAAGTTCCTTATGATTTCTTTTTCCTATTTACCTTCTCATGCTTCTCTTGCTTCTTGTATTTGAGAGTCAAATTTTCTGTTCAGCTTTGGATTTTCATCAAGAATACTGTTCTTGAAATGCTGTTCTCTTAAAATCCTCCATTTCATTGAGTGACCATATTTTCCCCTGTAGTATTACACTCAGTTTTGGTGGGCAGGTGATTCTTGATTTTAATCCTAGCTCCTCTGACCTCCTGAATATCACATTCTAAGCTCTTTGATATGTTAATGTAGAAGCTGCTAGGTCTTGTGTTATCTTGATTGTGTTTCCACAATGCTCAAATTGTTTCTTCCTGAATGCTTGCAGCATTTTCTCCTTGACCTGGAAACTCTGGAACTTGGCTATAATATTTCTAGGACTTTTCTTTTGGGGATCTTTTTTAAGAGGCAATCAGTGAATTCTTTCAATTTCTATTTTGCCGTCTGGTTCTAGAATATCAGGACAATTTTGCTTGATAATTTCTTGAAAGATGGTGTCTAGGCTCTTTTTTTGATCAGGGCTTTCAGATAGCCCAATAATTTTTCAATTATCTCTCATGGATCTATTTTCCAGGTCAATGGATTTTTCAATGAGACATTTCACATTGCCTTCTATTTTTTCATTTGTTTGGATCTGTTTTATAGTATCTTGATTCATAATAAAGTCATTAGCTTCTAATTGCCCCAATCTAATTTTGAAGTAGTTATTCTCTTCAATGAGCTTTTGAAATTCCTTTTCCATCTGGAAAATTTGGCTTTTTAAGGCATTCTTCTTTGGCTTTTTGGGCCTTTTGCTATTTGAGTTAGTCTATTTTTAAAGATGTTATTTTCTTCAGTGTATTTTTAGGTCCCCCTTAGCAGGCTACTGACTTGCTTTTCATGATCTTCTTGCATCATTCTCACTTCTCTTCCCAATTTTTCCTCCATTTCTCTTACCTGATTTTCACAATCCTTTGTGAGCTCCTCTATGGCCTGTAACCAGTTCATATTTTTCTTGGAGGCTTTTGATGCAGGGGTTCTGACTTTTTCTGTCTTCCTCCTGCTTCATGCCTTGATCCTTTTTGTCCCAAAAAAATGATTCCATAGTCTGTTTGTGCCTCCTATGCTTGCTCATATTGCCAGCCAATTACTTGACTTTTGAGCTCTTTGCCACAGTAGAACTCTGCTTCCAGAATGGAAGGAGCTTTTTCCCAAATTGCTGGGGTTTTCACAGATGCCAGATCCATTAGGAATGCCTCCTCCCTGCAGCTCCCATATGCTCTGGCACACTGGTCACACACCCCAGGACCACCACCCAAGACTGCAAATCAGATCCAAGCAGGTTAAAGCAAGAGCAATTACCCTTTGAATGGTTGCTTGGTCCTCCTGCAATCTGCAGGTCAGGAGCTCCTAAGGCAACCATATGGCCAGCTGCATAGCCACCATGCCTCTGCTGCTTCTCTTCCTGAAGGCAGGTGCTAGACCTTGCTCTTCTCCCCCCACCTCCCACCCTGGTTGCAACTGATTTCTACACTGACCTTATACTTTGTCTTTGGTGTTATGGGTTGAGAAGCCTGCAAACCAATACAGCTGCTAGTGACTTGTATTCTTATGAATTAAATTCAGTTCTCTATATGGTTTTAGAAATGATATCTTTATCAGAGACACTGATTGTAAAAAATGTTCCCAGCATTCTGCTTCCCTTCTAATTTTGGTTGCATTAGCTTTGTGAAAAACTTTTTCAATTTAATGCAACCAAAATCATCCATCTTGCATTTCATAATGTTCTCTATCTCTTGTTTGGTCATAAGTTCTTCCCCTCTCCATAGATCTGTCAAGTAAACTATTCCTTGTTTTTCCAGTTTGCTTAAAGTATCAGTCTCTATATCCAAATCATGTACCCATTTTGACTTTATCTTGGTATAAGGTGTATGATGTTGGTCTATGCTTAGTTTCTGCCATACTATTTTCCAGTTTTCTCAGCAGCTTTTGCCAAATAGTGAGTTCTTATCATAGATCTGGTACAGCTAGATCACCTTCTCTTGTATTTTTTTTTTCCATTAATCAGCTTGATATCCTGGATCTTTTGTTTTTCCAGATTAATTTTGTTATTATTTTTAGTAGCTCTAAAATAATTTTTGGTAGTTTGATTGGTATGACACTGAATAAGCAAATTAATTTAATTAGAATTTTCATTTTTATTATATTAGTTCAGCCTATCCTTGTTCAACTGATATTTTTCAAAGTATTTTGATTTGACTTTATTTGTGTGAAAAGTGGTTTGTAATAGTGTCCATATTGTTCCTGAGTTTGTTTTGTCAGCTAGACTCCCAAATATTTTATAATAACTACAGAAACTTTAAATGGAATTTCTCTTTCTATTTCTTGCTGTTTGATTTTGTTAGTAATATATAGAAATACTGATGATTTATGTATGTTTATGTCATATCTTGCTATTTTACTAAATTTGTTTACTATTTCAAGTAATTTTTTACTTGATTCTCTAAGTATACCATCATATCTGCAAAGAGTAGTAGCTTTGTTTCTTCTTTTCCTATTATAATTCCTTCAATTTATTTTCTTCTCTTATTGCTAAAACTAACATTTCTAGTACAATATTGAATAACAGTGGTGATAATGGACATACCTGTGTCACCCTTATTTGAAATGCTTCTAACTTATCTCCATTACATATAATGTTTGCTGATGGTTTTAGGTAGATGATACCTATTATTTTAAGGAAAATTTATTTATTCATATTCTCTCTAGTGTTTTTATTAGGAATGGATGTTGTATTTTGTCAAGTACTTTTTTTCTGCAACTGTTGAGATAATCATATGATTTCTATTATCTTTGTTGTTGTTATGGTCAATTATTCTGATAGTTTTCCTAATACTGAACTGGGCCTGCATTCCTGGTATAATTCTTACCTGGTATAAATCCTTTTATAAAATCCCATAGTGTATTATCCTCAAGATAAGTTGCTGTAATCTCTTTGCTAATATTTTCTTTAAAATATTTCCATCTATATTCATTAGGGAAATTGGTCTATAATATTCTTTCTCCATTTTGGCTCTTTCTGGTTTAGGTTTCAGCACCATATTTGTTTCATAAAAATAATTTGGATAGGGCTCCTTCTTTGCCTATTTTCCCAAATAGTGTACATAGTATAATAATTAATTGTTCTTTAAAGTTTGCAAGAATTCACTTGTAAATCCATCTGGTCCTGGAGATTTTTTCTTAGGGAGTTTGTTGATGGCTTATTCAATTTCTTTTTTTGAAATGTGGTTATTTAAGTATTTTTTTCCTCTGTTAATCTGGACAATTTACATTATTGTAAGTATTCATTTATTTCACTAAGATTGTTGAATTTATTGTCATACAATTGGGCAAAATAGCTTCTAATTATTGTTTTGATTTCCTTTTCATTGATGGGAACTTCACCTTTTTCATTTTTGGTACTGGCAATTTGGTTTTCTTCTTTCTTTTTTTAATCATATTAACCAAGTCTTTATCTATTTTATTGCTTTTTTATTTGTAAAACCAGCTCTTAGTTTTATTTATTAGTTCAATAGGTTTTTAAATTTCAATTTTATTAATCTCTCCCTTGGTTTTCAGCACTTCTACTTCAGTATTTAATTGGGGATTTTTATTTTGTTTTCTTTCCCTAGCTTTTTAAGTTGCATGACCAATTTATCAATCTTCTCTTTATCTATTTTATTCATGTAAGCATTTAGAGATATGAAACTTCTCCAAAGAACCATTTTCACTTTATCCCATAAGTTTTGGCAAGTTGTTTCACTGTCGTTATTTTCTTGGATGAAGTCATTGATTGTTTTCTATGATTTGCTGTTTGACCCACTCATTCTTTAGGATTAGATTATTTAATTTCCAATTAATTTTTAGTTTATCTTTCCTTGGCTATTTATTACATGTAATTTTTATTGCACCATGATCATAAATAGATGCATTTAATATATCTGCCTTTCTACACTGGATTGTGAGGTATTTGTGCTCTAATACATGGACAATTTTGTCATACGTGTCATGTACTACCAAGAAATCCCTTTGTTTTGGATGTGGGTATATTGACAGTATTGTCCTCTTCTGAATTTGTGCCTTGGTCATCCCTGTTCACATAGTAAGAATCTATAGTCTTTGCTTGTTTCTGCTTTTTGCTCATGGTGTTTCCCTATTTCCTGGCTTTTAGAGTTGTGTTCTCCTGCTGGGACACAGGGAGCATTGATACATATTACTTCTGCTCAAAGCCTGGGACCTGGTCACTAGATACATGTCCTGGGACCCCAGGTGCTATCAGCCAGATGCTGTTGGGGTCTGGCAGCTAACTTGGTGCTAAACTGGGGTCATCTACTCTGGAGCTCTAGGGATAAGGGTGGAGAGTCTATCTTTGGGGGACATGTGCTCACCTGGGATGCTTTGAAGCACTGGAAGTTTTGGCTGATGGAGAACATCTGATCACTGGCACATTTGGTGGTTTTCTGAGCTGATGTCTAGTGGTTCCCCTTTATTTCCCAAGGTACTTGGGTAGTCCTGGTGTTAACATTTGCCTGCTCCACTGCCCTGAGACTCAGCATCTCTTCTTAGTTTGCTGAGGTAGGGCTTCCTTTTGACTTGCTGGGATGCCTCCCATCCTGTACTGTTTCCCTTCAACCAGAGTGAGAAGGCCCTTTCCTGTTAATCTCCCAAACTTCCTAGGCTACAAGACTGTTGCATCTTGTCCTTCTGCTAGCTAAGCTGTTCCAGATTTTTTTCCTGGGGTGTTATTTTCTGAGCTTTTAGAGATCAATAAAGGAGAGTGAGAGTGACTTACTTCCTACTTTGCCATCTTGGCTCCCAGAAGTCCCCCTCAAGATTTTTTTTTTTCCCCCAAAGGAAAAGGACGTACTTATACAAAAATATTTATAGGAACTCTTTTTGTAGTGGCAGAAAGATTGAAAATTAGGAGGATGTCCATCAATTGAGAAATGACTGAACAAGTTGTGGTATATGATTGTGACATAATACTATCATACTATAGTGCTAAGCAAGATACTTTCAGAAAAACTTGGAAAGACTTACATAAACTGGTGCAAAGTGAAATGAGAAGAACCAGGAGTACATTGCACACAGTAACAACAATATTTGATGATGATCAACTGTGAATGAATTAGCTATTTTCATCAATCCAATAATCTAAGACAATGAAAAAGGACTCTCCATTAAGAATGAATCCATTTCCAGAGAAAGAACTGATGGAGTCTGAATGTAG
Organism: Pseudochirops corinnae; assembly: GCA_028646515.1. Taxonomy (NCBI): domain Eukaryota; kingdom Metazoa; phylum Chordata; class Mammalia; order Diprotodontia; family Pseudocheiridae; genus Pseudochirops; species Pseudochirops corinnae. The sequence continues at coordinate 5,176 of JAQQSV010002732.1, read as the reverse complement.
ATTAAAATATGTTTTTTTTTAAGCTTACTTAATTATTCTTGTTTTGTCTGTATTATTTCACAAATGACTAATATGGAAATAAGTTTTGCATGACTACACATGTATGATCTATATCAAATTGCTTTCCTTTTAAATAAGGGAGAATAAGAGAAAAGAAGGGGGAGAATTTGGAACTCAAAATTTTTTTTTAAATGCTAAAAATTTTACAGGTATTAAAAATAATATATTAATGAAAAGAAGAGTTAGAAGGTACTGGTATAATGGACATTGAACTATATCAAAAATGAAAGTGACTATATATTAAAAGATAGGAAAATATTGCTTATTGATATTAGCTTCATTTCTGAATCATTTTTTTTTGGTACATTCTGAACAATGAATTGGGGTAAAGAAAAAAATAAATTCCAAATTAGAAAGGAAAATAAATATTAGAAGATCATACTAGAGATAATCAGATCAAGTCAACAATCATTTATTAATTGCCTAATATATGCAAGACACTGTGCTAAAAATTGCAGATACAAAGAAAAATGAAATAGTACCTTGCTGTCAAGAATCTTCCAATCTAATGGAGGAGGTCACATGCAAACAACTTTGTGCAAATAAGATACATATGAGAAAAACTATAGCCAATTTCAGAGGAAATGAATTAACATCAAGGTAGTCCAATACAGTTTTCTTGCAGAAGGTGATGTTTTAGCTGAGACATGATGTGAGTCTGAGGGACAAGGAAGTAGAAAAGAAGAGGAAGTACACTCCAGGCAGCCAGTGAAAATACACAGAATTGGGAAATGGAGTCTTGTGTGAGACAGCAAACAGACCAGAATCACAGGATTGTAGAGTACATGGAGGGCAATAAGATATGATAAGACTAGAAAGTCCTGGAAAGTCTAGGTTATGAAGGGCTTTAAAAGTCAAAAGGATTTATATTTGGTTCTAGGGGCCAAAGAAAGTTACAAGAGATAATTGTATTTGATGTATTCAGATAAGATGTGGTCACAACAAAAGGGAACACTAGGAAATGGGACGAAGTAAAGACAGCAACACAGATTATCACTATTTTCTACAGGAACTTAAATGATCTAAAATAATCACCATAAAAAAGAATCCAAAAGACTCTCATAAACATCCTTAGCCAACATAAACTTGATCTACTTAATGAACAAAGTATCATGACAGTCAAAAGCTATGGCTATTTTTAGTAGATTCACACTGAAAAAAAATTAGATAGAGATGCAGTTAAAGATTATAAGCAACATAAAATAGCAAAAAACCATGAGGGGGAGGGGTGAGTTTACAGAAATTTTGACATGAAACTCATTTAAATCATTTCATTCCAAGAGCATTTAAAGATTAAAAAGAAAGGAGGACAACAACAACAAAACTGGAACAGACATGTCAGCATTTCTATTTTTTCAAATACACCATTATCTTCATCAATGGCAATGGAACCACTACATTTGGACTTTAATATCTCAGTTCCTAAAGTGCTAAATGTGGAAGTAAAAATGGCACTAGAAGAGACAACAAGAAGAAGAGCAGCTGGGCCAGTCCCCACTATACATAGAGAAATTTGTGCTTGAAGCAACAATTTTTTTTCAGATGTTCAGGCATTTATTTTTGATATATTTGAAAGAGAGAAATATGGTGAATGATTAAAAAAAGTCATAGAATATTACTATGGAAAATGATGGTCACAAGCTCATCCATAATTACTCACTTCTATGAATGCCAAGAATATCCTTTGTAAAAAAAAAAAAAAAAAAAAAACCAACAAAAACAAAAACAAAAAAAAACCAAAAAAAACCATTTATTTATAACATTAATTTTTTAAAAGAATTTAGAATTCCAAATTCTCTCTCTCCTCCTGCCCCTCCACTACCCATTGAGAAGACAAGAAATGTGATATAAATTATATGTCTTAAATGATGCAAAGTACATTTCCATATTAGGTACATTGCCAAAAAAGTAATAAAAGTGAAAAGTTATGCTTCAGTTTGCACTAGGATTTTATCAGTTCTCTGTCTGGAGGTAGATAGCATTTTTCATAATATTTTCTTTGGAATAATCTTGGATCATTGCATTGATCACAATAGTTGATCATTCATAGTTGATCGTCATACAATATTGCTGCTATTATTTTCAATGTTGCACTGCTTCTGCTCACTTCACTCCGAATCAGTTCATAAAAGTTTTTTTCAGGTTTTCTGAAACTTTCCTGCTCAGCATTTCTTATAGTACAATAGTAATTGATCACAATCATATATCAAAATTGTTTAGTCATTCCCCAACAGATAGACATCCCCACAGTTTCCAATTCTTTACTACCACAAAAAGAGGTGCCATGAATATTTTGTACATATAGGTTCTTTTTGTTTTTCTTTGATCTCTTTGGGATACAGATGCCTAGCAAATAGTGGTATTGCTGGGTCAGTGGATACACACAATTTTGGGGGGCATAGTTCTAAATCTTCTTCAGAATGGTTGGACCAGTTTAGAGCTCCTGATTTTCTCCATATTTTTCATTTTCCTTTTCTGTCATAGTGGCCTACTGTGCTACTATCCTGCTGAGTCAGGACCTAGGGACCTCTGTTGCTAATCTGTTCTTTAGCTAAAAGCCTACTGCTAGCTTGCCAGATATCATCTGCTCTGGGCTGCACTTGCTTTTCACTCAAGTGAGACAGACCTTCCCTAAAGTCCTTCTAAGTTATCTTAAGCTGAAACATTGCTTCTCTCTGTCTTTTTGTGGATTCTGTCACTCCAGAATCCATTTAGAAGCTTGATTCAACATTATTTCTGAAACTGGGGAGAGTTAAATCAACTTCCTGGCTTCTCTCCATCATCTTGACTCTTCCTCCACTCACAATTTTCTTTTCCCATTTTTTTCTCTTCCTCTCTTCTTTGATTTTTAATAACCTTTTTGAGCTTTGCCAGGAATTCTTGTTGGGCTTATGTCCAATTTACATTTTTCTTTGAGACTTTGCTTATAACATTTTTGACATAGTTATCTCCTTCACTGTCACCAAAGTTGCTTTTTGTGGTTGTTTTGTTTTTCTTGTTTGATCTTTTTTCTATTTTTAATTTTTGTAACTTTATGTTAACTTTGGGCTCTGCTGCTAGGGTGGGAGTGGTTGGGCATTGTCCCATGTTTCTGTTATTTTTTGTACTGCTGTTTTCAGAGCTAGTTCTGGGGATCTGTTAATTTTCAGTGCTTCAAAGATGCTCTCATCTGGGTTGATCTGTGATTATTGCTTTCCTGTTCTGGTCTTTCCTTGCTCTGGTCCTTATCCAGGAAAGGTCTCTGCTTTCCTGCAGTCACAAGTGTTAATGCTTCTCTATGCTTTGGAACTGTGACCAGGGATGCTGCTACCATTTGTCCTGGAAATGTGATGGAAAACTACATATGGGCAATATAATAGGGTCCTCTACACTATGACAGCAAATTGTCTTCTGTAATCTCTTTCTTACTACTTATCCAACTCTCTCACTATCTGTAGATTGAGAGCACTTAAGGCTGCTGCTCCCATTGTCACAATACACTCAAAACCCCATTGCTGATGTTGCCACTGTGTGAATTCTCTGCCCACCCCAGTGTCACAGACTTCTCTTGTCAATCTCCTAAACCTTCTTGGGCTGGAATAACATCCCAACTTAACCTTTTGTAGTAATTTGAGGGATTATTTTATAATTTTTTGAAGGGGAATGTTGGGAGAGGTTGACTAAGTATTTCTTCTGCTCCACTATCTTTAATCTACCTAGTCTTACTAGTGTCCTTGATGATAGCATGAGAAGGTAACAGGTACATGTTTATAAATTATATTCCATAGTAGATCATTCTTCATAGATATACATTAGATTAAATGGTGAGTGAATGCAAGATTCCATTGTGGTTGAGTTACTGGTTATTTTAAAAAGCATTTATATCAATGAAGCCAAAATTCAATCCAAAAGGTCCTCCTCTAATGACCTATTTCTAATACATACTCACATAAGATTCCTTAATAGATATACCACCAAAAGTAGCTATTTAATCATCCTTTGATTGTCGTACTGAATTAGCTCATTAAGGAAGGAGACATTCTAACCAAAAGTTTTCCCTGATGTCATGGAAGGATGTCTTACTTAGAGTCCAAATGGAATATGGATTCCCGAAAGACGGTGTTATCCCAAGGATGCTTTTGTTTGTGGATGACATTGTGTTAAACATTCATTCATTAAAACTAAGTTCCTTTGTTCCCATGTATGACTGACTTTATAATCATTTCCTTGAATAGGTCAAAACTAAGTGACTTCTCATGGATATTACCTTCTGTTTCGCTATATATAACTTGTAGGTAGGTACATAGTTATTTTCACATTGGCTTCCCTGTTACAATGTAAGCTCCCTGAGGGCAGAGGCTGTGTTGTGTTTTTGGCTCTTTTTTTTCACCAGGGGGCAGAGCCAAGATGGTGGCATAGCAGCAGCAACATATAGCAGCTCTCACATAGCCACCCCAAAATACCCACAAAATAAGACTCTAAACCAATCCTAGAATTCCAAAACGCACACAAATATACTTTCCACTAAAGTCAGCTCGGCTACGAGGAACCATATCAGCACTGCGAACCGAAACCAGCCTGGCCTGAAGCCGCTGCTATGCCCCAGGGTGGCCGGAGGAGAGGAGCGGTGAGCAGATTAGCGGCAGCTGCGAGCAGCTTTCAGAATGAGGTCAGTGGGACTTGAGAAGTTGGAAGGGAGGAACAGTCTGGCCGAAAGGCCTCCAGAGCGGAAAAGTGAAAGGCAGAGGTTTTGTACCTGCCTCCGCGTTGCAGCTTCCCACCTGCGGCCTGCAGACAGCAGGGGGACTAAGGGATTGTTCTGAGGTCAGTGCTCTCTCATTGAGCAGCCTGGATCTGGATTGCCATCTTGGGTCTCAGTCCTGGAGTCTTCACTATCCAGTCAGCCGGAAGTAAGTAGGAGGGGTCCCAGCACCTTCCTGAGAGCTACAGCAGCTGGGAGGATCCCAGCGATTTGGGACAGAGCTTTCCCTTCTGGAAGCAGAGCCCCATAGAAATAAAAAAAAAAATCATGGACTGACCAACCATGAGTAAGAATAAGCATAAGAAGCAAAGTAAGAACAGCTCCCAAACCCTAGATTCCTTCTTTGGGGAAAAGAAAGATCATGGGAGAGAGAGG
>JAQQSV010002731.1:0-22682 GCA_028646515.1 Pseudochirops corinnae | reverse complement strand
GGGGGGGGGGGGGAAGGGGAGAAAATCTGAAACTCAAGTGATTATGGAACTGAATCTTGTAAATTAAAAGTAAATGAGTAAATAAAAAAAAAAAGGTTTATGGGGCAGCTAGGTGGCATAGTGGATAAAGAGCCAGGCCTGGAGTCAGGACGACTCATCTTCCTGAGTTCATATCTGGCTGCAGACACTAGCTGTGTGATCCTGGACAAGTACTTAACTCTGTTTGCCTCAGTTTTCTCATCTGTAAAATCAGCCGGAGAAGGAAATGGCAAACCACTCCAGTATCTTTAGCAAGAAAACCCCAAATGCGGTCATAAAGAGATGACTGAAAAACACTGAACAACAAAATTAGATTCCTATGTGTTAAGTTAGTGGAGGTCACTACATGTAAAGATTATAAGGACAAGTAAGAGAGGTATCTACTTTTGTTATGCCTGGATTACAAGGAAGAGGGCTTCTGGGTAAGCATCAATAAAAGAATCAGAGATACATTTGAGATACGTTCCCTGTTCATAACTCCTGGATTTAGAAGCTCTCTCTCCTTCTGTAGAGACTTCATACACCTCCACTTGGGTATAGATCTCTTGTGATTAGGATGCTCAGCTGGGTCCTAGGCACTGCTCCTTTGTAAAGTCTATAGCAGTGGTTCTCAACCTTCCTAATGCTACGACCCTTTAATACTCATATGTGGGCGTATCTGCATGTGGGCAGACCCACCTGGAGACAGAGGAGTGGTGTCTTGGTTCCTAAGACCATAGGAAATATGTGTTTTCCGATGGTCTTAGGTGACCCCCGTGAAAGGGTCGTTCGACCCCCAAGGGTCAAATTCTAGTAGATAGGGAAAGTTTGAAGATTAGAGAGGGGCAGGGATCATAATGGGGATGATCTGCTGAAAATATGGCATGGGATTAATGATACATGTCTAGGGGTTTGCCTTGACAAACCATTTCACAAGAGATATGAATGAAGGAGATAGTGAGGAAAGGTGTCAGAGTGATATGAGGAAGGAAGAAAAGGGAACTCTTGACAAATGGCCTCAATTTTTTAGTTGTATGTGAAGCAAGGTCCTCAGCAGGGAGGATGAGGGGGAAGGGGTTCTATGAGATGCTTAAGGAGGGATAAAAGTTTTGGGATGACTGATGTGAATGAGAAAGCCACTTGATTAAGGAGGTCTAAGTGCCTTGATGTAGTAAGGGCCCAGTTGAGATTGTGTAACATAAGGTTATAGTGTACCCAGTGAGTATAGTTTTGTGCTTTTCTCTGGCTCTTCTCAGCAACACATGAATAGGAATGAACGAAGGTGATGGTAGGAGTCAGGGTTTGGCAAGGTATGATTGGTCACAAGGTTGAAGGTATTTAGAGAAGTTATGATAAGACTTCTAAGAACTGATCAAGAGGCAATTGAAAAAGAAAAACAAAAAATAACTACAATATAAGTAGAAAGAATAATAGCAGCAGTGGTGTGTGATAACAGTGGCCACACTTGGACCTTTATAGAGGTTGGAGGGGGCAGGGTTGTGGAACTTTGCAACTACTGTTAGATATGATTGATATGTTGGTTAGTTTTGCTGAAGTTTTTTTTTTTTTCTTATTTCTTTTCCTGGTGCAAGGAATAGCTCTCTGAGGAGAGGAGAGTAGAATTATATTTGGAAGTGAAGGCTATATTAGAATAAAAGATATTTTTAAAAAATTTTTAAGGTACTGTGCTCCACTGAACCAAATGCATTTTTGATAGGTAAGAAACAGCAAGCACAGTGAGATCTTGTATTTTCTGCATCTTGTTATCAATTGTATGGTTGTAAAGAGGTTATTTTTTCTAAAAATATTGTTTGCAAAAATCTGCTTATTCCCTATTTGTGCCTTCATTAGGCATTCAGGAATATGTTTGATATTTGTTTTTCATTATCATAAAAGTTTTGTAGAAATGGGAAAGTGGGCATGTGTATCTCAGCATTTTTTGGTGTTCTTTTTTTCTGATAATTATAAGGTCTCATATTTTTTTCCAAATTTTTGGTGTTATATCTTCAGGTGGCATTGGTGGATTCTTTCAATTTCTATTTTATCCTTCAGTTCTAGGGTATCAGGGCTGTTTTCTTTGATAATTTCTTGAAACATATGTCTAGGCTCCTTTTTGATTGTGGCTTTTATGTAGTCCAATAATTCTTAAATCATTTCTCCTTAATTTGTTTTACAAGTCAGTTGTTTTTCCAATGAGATATTTCATATTTTCTTCCATTTTTTTCATTCATTTGATTTTGTTTTCTTGTTTCTTATATCCTATGAAGTCATTAGCATCCATTTGTCCAATTCTAATTTTTAAGGAATTATTTTCTTCAGGTAGCTTTTGTACTTCCTTTTCCATTTGGCTGATTGTACTTTTTAAGGATTTCTTTCTTCAATTAATTTTGGCACCTCTTTTTAAAATTTGACCAAATCTGTTTTTTTAAGGAGTTTTCTTCAGTAGATTTTTGTGTTTCTTCTACCATTTGGCCAGTTCTACTTTTTTGTCTGTGTGTATCTCTTTTACCAAGCTATTGCCTCTCTTTTCATAATTTTCTTGCACCACTCTCATTTCTTTTCCCAATTTTTCCTCTATCTCTCTTTTTGGTTTTTTAAAATCCTTTTTTTTTTTTTTTTTAGCTCTTCCAGGAATTCCTTTTTCAGCCTGTGACCAATTCACATTTTTCTTTGAACCTTTGCATATAGCTATTTGTCTTCATTATCTTCTTCTGAGTTTGTGACTTGGTCTTCCCTTTCACCATAGTAACTTTTATGGTCAGGTTCTTCTTTTGTCATTTGTTCATTTTTCCAGCCTATTTCTTGACTTACAACTTTATATTAAAGTTCAGCTCTGATCCCAGGGTGGAGAAAGCACTTTCCCAAGCTTTAGGCTTTTAATGTTACTATTTTCAGAGGTTTTTCTGGGTGCCTGTAAGTTTTCAGTTCTTCCAACATGGGAAGATCTAAAGAGAGGTGTGGTCACTGTTCTGACTTATTCTTTGGTGTGTGAACAACCACAAATACTCTTCTTTCCCATAGAACTGTGATCAGAGCTCCAGTACCTCATGGCCACAAGTAGCTAATATTCCTTTTAACTTTGGAACTGCAACTCAAAACTGCAACTCAGAACTGTGAATGGGCAATGTGACAGAGTCTTCCATCTGGTGCCAGCAAAGGGTTCCCTGTAATCTCCCTCTGACCATTTGTTCAATTGTCTCACTATCTATAGTAATATGAGATAATTTATGAGAGCTCATGAAGTGCCTACTGCCATTGATGAATTACCTTGAAGGCCTGCTTCTGGCACCCTTTGCAGCCAGCATTTTTCCATCTACACTAGGCTTCAGTTCTGACCAACACCTGGCTAAGACAGACCTTTGATGTAGACCTCCTAAAGTTATCCTTGCCTGGAAAATTTTTTACCTGACCTTTTGTTGGTTTTACTGTTCGAGTGGAATTTGGAAGAAGAAATTAAAGATTCCTTTAATCAGCCATCTTGGTTCCATCTCCTTCAGTCTGTGAGGTTAAAACAAATTTTTTGGTAACTATATTTCATTCTAATATCATTGATTCCCTTTGTAATTCTGTGTAGTTTTTTTAATGCATTTAAAAACCTTATTCTGAGAAAGAGTCCTTCATCAGACTATTAAATGTATCCATGGCATAAAACTGATTAAGAACACATGTCTAGAGGGAGGAGATAGTATCCTTAGTGTTTTACTTCAAGTAATTATATAAGAATGCAACTGGACACAGTGGTCTGAAAGAATCAGTACATTTTCATTAAAACTAAAGACATTTTATTGTAGCAAAGTTCTTGAGCATAGTAGTAAAATGAGATAATTTATCAGTTTTTTTTAACTAAAGACCCATTACAAGAAAAGAGGAGAAGAGGGTTTTTTCCTCCAACTTGAAATCCTTTAATGGTAATCTTATACTAAGGATATGAAGCAGGAATTCTTAAAAGAAACAGATCAATTTGACTAGAGTTTCTTGGCTCAAGTACTGAATCATAGGCAGATCAAGAAAACTTAGTAAAATCACTACACAGTGGGAGGCAGTAGAGAGTTGGAATGGAAAGAGCATTAGATTTAGAGTTCTCGTTCCAGCTCTGCCATTGCCTTACATTCTTGCTGTAGACAAGGCCCTCTCCGAGCCTGTTTTCTTTATCTCTAGGATTATTGTAGTATAAGTAAATTGCTTTATAAAACATAAGGAATGCCATAAACACAAGCTATTATTGTTCCTAGGATTTTCTATGGCATGTAATTAGTCATACTGTTAACTTAATTCTTATCTCCAAATTGAATTTATAGATTTTTTTTTTTACACATTTTTTTACAAGTTGGAAAAAGACCCACAAATTAATAGAAGAAGTTTTAAAAAGAGAAAAACTGTAACAGTGATAGCTCAGCTGGAAACAAGCTAAAATTGGGCCTTGTAGCACTTCCTTTATGTTTTTTGGTTCAGCCTTAGCCAGTATTGTCTGAAAGTTCACCGGAAAAGAAACTGGTTTCTGATGTGTTAAAACCACAACCTGAGAAAAATTGTGCATAAGGCCATATTATAATGATTTGAGAACTAAATGCCACAACCTCTTTAATAGTTTAAACAAAAAATAAGCACAAAAGAAAATGTTACTTCTATTTAAAATTTGCACTATTCCTTTACTCCTTTATTCCCTAATTTTTTTTTTTTAAACTTAAATCCTATGCAATAGGGAAAATACTTGCTGGTTTTATTTTTCCTAGAATATTATTCTGGACCTGGAACCAGGTGAGAAATGGATTAGTAGATTAATCGATTAATTCAAACCTACCTCAATCCCCTGACATCACTAGATATGTGATCATGAGCCATTTAACTTCTGTGTACTCATTTGTACAATGTGATAATATTACCTATGATACCTACCTTCCAGGGTTTATCTGAGGATCAAATGGGACAATATATGTATAGAGCTTTGCAAATCATACAATATATTTACATTTTAGTTGTTCCTATTGTTGTGAGGATCTAATGTATATAAAGTGCTCTGTGAACATTGAAGGGCTATATAAATATCAGGGGCAGCTAGGTGGTGCTGTGGATAGAATGCCAGACCTGGAATCAGCTGAGTTCAAATCTGGCCTTTGATACTTACTAATTGTGTAATCCTGCACAAGTCACTTAACCCTATTTGCCTCAGTTTCCTCATCTGTAAAATGAGCTAGAAAAGGAAATGGTAAAACACTCCAAGATCTTTTCCAAGAAAACCCCAAATGGGATCACAAAGTCAGACATAACTCAGAACTCAACAACAACAACTTTACCATTCAGAAATTCTAGTGTTCCTTTTGGCTGCAAAGCTGTGATCTTACAAATAGATTGTGTTCCTAAAGTTCATTTATAGGTCATTTGTTTGTAACTCAGAATACATTTTCCCATAGAAATGATTAAAACATAGAGTTTGGTTTTACTGGCTAGCACACAAAAATTTATTCAACCCATAATATAGCTGAACTAATCATATCATAGAACCTAACTACCACTTATAATGTTTTTTCTATGGTCAAATGCTTCACTGGGGATGCCAGGATGCACAACTCCCTCTCATAGGCCTCAGTCTCAGTAATAAAAGCAAACTCCCTCTCTTCCCCTGCCTTCTTGTTCCCCACATTATACTGGCCATACTTAAGTGTGGAGCTTCCTGAGAGGTAGGGGCTTTTGTGGTATAAAGTGCTTGGGGTGGGAATTGAATTCCATGTAACTTAGGGGCAGGAACTTTACTAAGGAATAATGAGGTCCTGGGGGAAGGGTATTTCTGTATTTCTATACCGCTTGAGTCTCTGGCATAGAGAAGGGGGAAAGAGAGAGTCTCCTCACTTTTTATTAATCATTTACTATGAGGCAGTGTGCTAAGTGCTGGGAGTATACAAAGAATATAATCCCTGTGCTCAAGGAGTTTATGTTCTAATGGGGGAAAACAAAGGGGTGCTGGAAATGAGCTGGGGGACAAATAAGAGGGACCAGCCTGCTGGTGAGGAAATGGAGAAGTCCAGAGAGTAAGTTGAGCTAGGAGTGAAGTAAGTATGGTTGGGCCCCTCATTAAGTGATATTCTGGGATAGGAGTTTGCCAATCAGGAGAGTAGGCCTCAGGACAGAGGGTATTTGCAGATCCAGAAAGTGAGCTGAGCTAAGAATAAAATGGTGTCCCTTATGAAGTGGATTAGGATTTAGATAGCAGGAGTCCCTTCTTCAGTTTCTTTGACATTGTTAATTATGCCTTCTTTGGGCAAGTAAGGATAATAGCCACTATTTACATGTGCACTTGCACGATTTTATAAGGTGAGTGTTTGTGAGTAGGTGACTGTCTTTGGTTTTAGTGTGTTGATGGTTGTTAAAAAGGTTAAAGTGGGGAGAGACTTGAATCATAGAGACCAACCAGAAATCTGTTATTGTAGTCTAGGCATGAAGTGATGAGGGTCATATAAGATGGCAGTATGAGAGGAGAGAAGGGAGCATATTTGAGAGATGTTACAAAGATAGAATTGATAGGACTTGGCAAGAGATTGGATTGTGATGAGGGGCATCGAGGAGTGAGAAGAGTGGGAAGTTGAGGATGACATCTAGGTTGTGAGCCTGGGGATAACTAGATTAGTGGTGCCCTTTGCAGTAATAGGGAAAATCAGAAGAAGGGACAGTTTGGAGAAAAGAGGAAGAGATGGGAAAAAGCATTTATATAGTACCTACTATGTGCCAGACACTGTTAATGGCTTTACAAACATTCCATTTGATTCTTACAACAACTCTATGAGATGGGCACCATTATTATCATCATATCATCATTTTACAGTTAAGGAAACTGAGGAAAACAAAGGTTAAATCACTTAGCCAGGGTCACACAGCTAATAAGGGTCTGAGGTTGCCTAATAAATGTCAGATTTTCCTCACTCTGGACCCAGTCTGTATTCTCTGCACCAGCTGCCTCTAATGGGGAAAACATAATGAGTTCAGTTTTGGACATGCTAAGTTTTAAAGATATCTTTGGGACATCCAGTTCAAGATGTTCAAGAGGCAATTGGGGATATAAGATAGAAGGTCAGGAGAGAAGTTAGACCTGGATTAATAGAACTGAGAATCATTTGCATAGGGATAATAATTGAATTCAAGAGAGCTGATGAAATCACCAAAGGAAATAGTCCAGAGATCTTCAAAGAGCTGATAGAGCAATACAGCATGTTTACAAATAAGTATAATATATGAAAAATTAAGGAGGGAGAGAATATAACAACTGGAAAGATCAAGGAATATTTCATGGAGGAGGTAATACCTGAGGTACTGAGCTCTGAAAGATGACAGAGTCAGAGAGGTTAAGATGACAACTTGATTCCAGACATTAGATACATCTTATGTGAATGCAAAGAAGTAGAAAGTGGACTCAAGTTCAGATAAGGGTTAGTAGTCCAATTTGACTGCAACCTAGAATTTCTTAAATGTAGTAGTATAATTAAGGATGGAAATAACAGGATTTTGAGTAGGGAAGTGACAGATCAGACTTGTACCTTGGGAAGATTACTTTGTCAGATGCATGAGAATGACTGACCTGAGAACTTTCTCAAATTCAAGTTGCAGGCAGGAATTTGACAATGGATGGAGGTGCAGGGGCAGAGGTATCTTCAGGAGCAGATTGCTAGGACAGAAGTTGAAGATTCTAGAGAATCAGAAGGGAAGCCAGGAGAGAACCAATTCAAACTGACTCAAAGATGTAGGGGAAAGCAAGATCCTCATGTGCTTGTGTGGTGACTATAAAAAAGTATTTGCTTTGGAAGAACTAAATGCCACATTAAGGACTGTTTTCCAACAAGGTGTTTCTAATAGATATATCAGAGTCATATAAGATTCTTCTAAAATTTAACAACAGAGGGTTTGTTTGTTATTTATTTGTTTATTAACAGAGTATAAAATGGCATAGTTATAAAGTGAGAAGGATGTACTAGATGGACTCAAGCTTCCCTTAAATGTATGATAATAGAATACCATTTTCTCACATGTAAAGGGAAAAGGAACTTTATCAGTCTCAGGAATGTAAGGCAAAGGTTGCCAGCTCTAGCCCTTCCTCTCCCACCATTTTACTAAGTATCTTCTTATGGTTTACTGAAATTTCAAGCCAATTTGCATGGGCCTGGAGCATGACAAAAATTTTTAATTACAAATGTAAAATGTACTTTGGGTTGGCAAGGGGAGGTGAAAAGAATATATTCAGTTTATTCACCCTGACTCATATAGGAGTAAGTATTGGGAAGTTTCTGTGGTGGAAGTTAAGTAGAAAAAAGACAGAAAGCCTATTGATTAGCTTATGAGTCATCTTCAGAGAACAAGGGCAGTCTCAGAATAGAGAAGACACTGCTTCCCTCCTCTACCCCTACCCCCTACACTAGCAAGAAGCTATATAAGCAAATAATAATCTAGTAGCCTGCAGCAGAAGTTTGGAGAATGAGCAAGAACTTTAGCTTCAGACGAAGAACCTTAGGAGAGGGCAAAGCTAAAGCAGATAACGATTGTAGAGGTGGAATTGAATGATGCTAACAAGGGGAGTTCCAGGACTACAAGGAAGAGGTGGAACTGAGAAGCAGCAAGATATAGCCTATTGATAGGAGATTGTTGTAGGTCAGAACTGACCTGTTCAGTAGTTTCAATATTAGAATGAAATGAAACACTCATATTCCATCTAATATTAACAAAATAGCTTTGCTTAGTCATAGCAGGGAAGTATCTTCAACAAAGCTACATGTTAATTCAGCTGAGCAAAATTCCCCTGCTTCTTAGCTATCCCATGGTGGTCTACCAGTCAAGCATTAGGGAAGAGCTGGAGCTCCTCTTGCCTTTTTGTACTCAGTTGACAAAAGCAAGCTCAACAACCTGAACCTTTGATCCCTAAAACTCTTCATTCTAGAAGATGATTTCAGGATCTTTGAAGGAAAAAAACCTGACCAAGCCTACATACTATAGAGGATTTTTTTTAGATATAGTTAACACAGAGTTGGAGCCTTGAGAGTTGTCTTAGCCCTGAAGCATCTTTCCTTTCCTCAGAGCATGAGTTGTTTAGAGTGCATCTCTTTCTTTATTGATAGGGAATCCGCGGGAACCTGTAATCCTTTATGTTTTGGCATAAGACAAGAGGCTTTAAGCAGTGGTTCTCAACTTCCTAATGCCGCAACCCTTTAATACTCATATGTGGGCGTATCTGCATGTGGGCAGACCCTCCTGGAGACAGATAGAGGAGCCGTGTCTCCGCGTCTCAGTTCCTAAGACCATTGGAAATATGTGTTTTCTGATGGTCTTAGGCGACCCCTGTGAAAGGGTCATTTGACCCCCAAAGGGGTCGCAACCCATAGGTTGAGAACCGCTGCTTTAAAGAATTCTAGTTTTTGCTGATTTTTCTGGCTATACTCTCCCAACTGAAATCTTTGCCTTTGATTTATGCCTGATCAACTGATAAAGAATGCATTAGATCCATGGCTTAAGCCATATGTATGTATTTTTGATTACCCAAAACATCCCACACTGAATCTGAGATAGTAAGGAATCTCAAGGTCTCACGGAACCCAAGCTACATAGGACATTAAAGGTTAAAGTTTTTGCCTCTATTTATATTCATAGTGTTTAGTACAATGCCTGACAAATAGTACGTGCTTAATAAATGCTCCCTCACTCTATCTTCCAATCTATCTGTCTGTTTATATATCTAGCCATTCACACATCCATCTGCTAGGCATTATGTTTGACAGTGGGGACATAAATATTAAGAATGAAGTAAGGCCTGCAACGTTTAACTTAACACTAATTGTTCATTGATCTTGTCCCTAGTTTCATAGAATGCACACCTACTTCAAGCCCCTGTAACAGTAAGGGAATTTGAAGATCTTCCCTGATACTTAATAAGCCTAAGTAAATTTGAAGACCTTCCCTGATTTGAAAATATACTCTGCCCCCAATAGGCTGAATGTGGTCACATGGAGCCTGTGGTGGGAGGCTTGTTTTTCATGAACACCCACATCTTGTTCCTTTGTGATTGGGCAGTAGGTCAGGAGGCTTGTGATGTTCTCTGATCCTGGAGAAGGCTATGTATACCCTGATGTGAGGTTTTGCTTTGGGGCTCACTCATGGGAAGAATTGTGTGATTTGGACAGATGAAACTCTAGGCAGCTGTTGAGGCTCAGGGCTTTGAAAACGCAGATGTTGGTGCTTCTCCCTCTGGTAATTAACTACGTATGGATGTAATGGTCAGACAGCTGGAAGCCCTGTCTGTTGGTCTATTTTTCTGTATTTTCTGTCTGCTTATAACTTCTGTTTGTATTTTCTCTGAAGTTCAGGGTGCTGATTTTTCCCCCTGAACTAGATAAATGATATATGTTTGATTAAAGTAAGATTATTAACTCCTTTTTTGAGTTGCTTTCCTTTAGAAAAGCAGATCAAAGAACTTGCACTAACAGCCATCCTGGTTATGCTAGGGTGCTTGCTGCTACACCCCCTCTACCTTAGTCCCTCATTATTTCATAGATGAACCAGAAGTTTTGACTTGCCCATATGTGTTAGGACAAAGGGCAAAGTGAAAATTAAAAGGATCTTTCTCCTGAAAGATATCCCAAAATGAAAACTCCCAGAAATGCTTTTAGCCAACATCTAGAGCCATGGTTCTCAACCTTCCTAATGCCGCGACCCTTTATTACAGTTCCTCATGTTGTGGTGACCCCCAACCATAAAATTATTTTCATTGCTACTTCATAACTGTAATTTTGCTACTGTTATGAATCATAATGTAAATATCTGATATGCAGGATATATTTTCATTGTTATAAATTGAACATAAACCACAGGTTGAGAACTGCTGATGTAGAGCTTATAAAGTAAAAGAATAAAATACTACATGCAGCCAGAAAGAAAGATATCAATTACCAAGGAATTGTTATTAGTATCACACAAGACTTAGCAACGACTATTACAGAGAAGACAAAATCTTGTCATATGCTATAAATGACAAATAAAGGCTTATTGCCAAGAATAGCTAGTTGTTACATTTTTTTCCCCTTTTAATCCACCCTTTACGATCTTCTTTCTGAAACTGCTTTGCTAGTGACTATTTCCTTCCTAATTCTACTCTCCCTCTTTAATCCCACCTCCCTCCATGTCTACTTGTTTTCTCCATTAAGGTTAATGTGTTTATACACCAAACCTCTGTGTTTGAGTGTTCAGCCCTTCTTTGTTCACTCTAGATAAGTGTAGTTCATGCAGTGATCACTCTTTCATACCTTCCTCCATGTGTGTATATTCTTCTCATGCACCCCAGTTATGACGTATAATAAATTTCATTCTCTTCCCCATTTCTTCCTCTTTTTTATCCCTTTTCTTTCCTCTCCTAAGACCATCAAAACAGAACACAACTACCTGCAGGCTTTCTGTTAATCTTACATAGTGAAGACATTAGGACTTAAAAACTCTCCTTATCCACTTGTAGAGCTCCTGCATAATATCTTTTGTTTCATGGCAAAACATGTAACAAAATAGTATGAGAGAATTAATTATATACTGTTTTATACCTTAAATGTTTCACTTATGCCAATCTTGTTTCCTAATTAGATTAAAAATTCATTGAAGATTGAAGCTGTGTCTTGTACATGCATACACCTAGCTTAGTGCTAGGGAAATAGATGCCCAATAACATGAATAATTGGTGGAGAACTTCTTTACTTCTTCCCAGACCAGAGGGTCTGAGGTAAAAGAAATGAGAACACAATTTTCCTCTCTCTTGACATGTTTTTGACCAACCAATGTTCTGGCCTTGCTTCTTACATTCTCAAAGGATGAGGTGGATTTCAAAGTTTGAGAAAAAAAACCATTATCAGAAAAAAAACTGGAAATCTAGTTAATTGAAGGATGGGGGTGTGAATCACAGAGTTGGAAGGGACCTAAAAAGCTATTTAGTCCATCATGTATTAGAGTAATATCCAGATGTGATAATTCAGACTTCATTTTATCAAGATGTAGGGAAAGGAGTGTTAGGTTTGGAATCAATGAACCTAAGTTTAAGTCCTAGGTCTGCACTTACTGTCTTTGTGATCTTAAGCAAGCCACTTAACCTCAGTTTCCTCTTCTGTAAAACTAGGAGGGGTTAACTAGGTCAGAGGCATCAAACATACATCCTATTGGCATATAGGAGGTCTGCAAGAGTGTTGCTAAACCAAATTAAAATGTAATATTAAATTTTAAAACCAGGTCAGTATGCTGATTGAAGCAATCATTATGGACGAATTAGTGGCCCTATTCTAAATTTGTGGTCCAAATTTGAGTTCAGTACCATTGAACTAGCTGATCTCTGTAGTCCCTTCTAAATCTAAGGTTATAATCCTCTAACCTCTATGGAAAGGCAATCTGCCACACTTCCCAAGGCAGCCTAGTCTACTTTTAGTTATCACAAATTGTTAACAAGTTTTTCCTTTCATTTAGTCTAAAGCTATGTCTAGCAACTTACATTCCGTTTTTCTTTCTACTCTTCTCTGAAAATAATCATCTTCCTGTTAATAACCTCTGGAACCAATTAGTGCCTCTTTATCCTTCTTACAGGTCGTATTCAACTACTTTGAGGACAGTTATCTATTATTGTGAACTTGCTGTTTTTTCTTTGCCAGGCCTTAAATACCCATTTTCTTCAAAGAATTTTCTTTTGGCATCATTTTCGCCATCCAAGTTGCCCTCCTATGGATGCTTTCCAGCATGTCAATGCCCTTCATAAAACTTGGTGCCCAGAATTGTACACAATGTTCCAGATCTGATCTGACCCAGGTGGAATGCAGTAGGATCATCACCTCCCTCATTCTGGACAACATTCCTCTCTTAATACATCTTAAGTTTATAATAAAGGTTTTGGTTTCCATATCACACTGTTGATTCATATGGAGCTTACAATTTACTAAAACTACCAAGATTTTTATCAAATGAACTGCTATCTATCTATTACTTTCTCTTATACTTATAAAACTTGTATTCTTAACCCAAATGTAAGACTACATTTTCCATATGTTATTAATAAGTATTCTGTCCAGTTTTGTATCATCTGAAAATTTGGTAATCATCTTCTCTATGCCTTTGTTTAAGGTAATTTATAAAAATGTTAAATGGCACAGGGCCAAGGATGGATCCCTGGCATCCCACTAAAGCCTCCCATCTTCCAAGATTACATTAAGCCATTAATGACTTTTTTTTTGTATTTAGTCATTCAGCCATTTCCAAATCCTCCTAACTGTACTATTGTCTAGCCCACATCTCTCCACCTGGTCCACAATAATAGCATGAGAGACTTTGCCAAATATTTTGCTCAAATCAAGATAAACTTTTTCTACAACATTCCCCTGTTCTGCCAGTTTAATTACTCTTTTAAAAGTAGTGGAAATAAATTTAGTCTGGCACAACCTGTTGTTGATGAAGCCATGCTAGCACATTCTCTGTGATCACTATTTTCTTTTCTAGACATTTTCTAGTTCTTTTAACACGACATTCAAGAATTTTGCCAGGAAATGAAGTCAGATTCATAGTCCTATACTTAGCACACTTCACTGTCTTCTCTTTTTTGAGCAGCTTGACACTATTTGCTGGTTTGTAGTCTATTAGCCCCTCTCCTGTTCTTCATATTATTTCAAAAATCCTCAACAGTGGCTCAGAAGTCACATTTATCAGGTCCAGATATGTTGGGTGTATTTCCAATTCCCTTTTTGTTATTTGTTTTGCATATGTTGAAATTCCGATAAGCCTCATTCTGTGCATTTCCATGCTTGTGTTAGGAATTGATCATATTTTATGCCTTTTTGGATCTTGTATAGGGATTGTAGCCTTAGTTCCTCCAACAATAAAGTCTCTTTTATTTTCAATAAAGTCTCTTTTATTTTGCTCCTTCTCTCCACCACAGACCCCAGATTGTAACTTTGCAACTAAGATTCAAGATTAGAGCACTAGATAGAGGAAGCATTTGGAGTCAGAGCATTACGTGTGTAACCTTGGGCAATAGCTTAACCTCTCTGAGAAATGAGCATTTCATTAGGCACTATATTAAGAGCCAGGAATACAGATACAAGTCAAAAAAGAGAGTCCCTTAAGGAGCTTACATTCTAATGGGGGAAGACAGAACGGGAAATGGAATTTGAAAGCAGGAGCAGGGGAAAAAGAAGGGAAGAGATGGACGTAGGAAGAAGATACCTGTCGATGTGAACATATGCAGAATCAAGAAACTGAAGAGAAGTGAATATTACTCCTCAAATGGAGGCTCTTGCCAGAAATTTAAAAATCTAAGGAACGTGCCCCAGAGACAGAGATATCTTCATAGAAAGAAGGCAGGTGGAGTGAAGGTTACAATGTCCTGGGAGTCTGGAGTAGAGCCAGGAGAGAAATGAGCACAGCTAGCATGGGTACTTTCTCATTTGGTAGTTCTCAGAAGAGCTCACCAATCAAAGGAAGGAACTTCAGGGGTGGAATTACCTAAGGGAGCTTTAAGTTTGTAATAAACTTATTTAGTTAACTAAATTAACTAAATGTAGCAACTTAAAATATTCTATGCATTACCTACCTTATATTGTTAGAGGTAGGTAAGTAGCTAAGTGGATAGAGTGCCAGGTCCAGAGTCAGGAAGACCAGAGTTCAAATCTATCCTTAGACACTTACTGATGGTATGATCCTAGGCAAGTCATTTAACCTCTGCCTTAGTTTTCTCATCTGCAAAAGGGGGATAATAATAGCACCTACCTCTCAGAGTTGTTTTGAGGATCAAAAGAAACAAAAATTGTAAAACACTTAGCATCATACCTGGAATATGCTAAGTACTTTATTTATGGGATGATAATGATAAGCTAGGTAGAGAAGTGGCCTAAAGTCAGGAAGTCCTGAGTTCAATTTACTCTCAGACACTAGCTTTGTGACCCTAGGCAAATCACTTAATAGCTATTTGCCACAGTTTCCTCAATTGTAAAATGGGGTGATAAGAGCATCTACCTCAGAGTGTTATGCAGATCAAATGAAATAAAGTGCTTAGCACAGTGCCTGGCACATAGAAGGAGTTATATAAAAGCGTATTCCCTTCTTCCCTCTCTCTTTTCTATAAGAAACTGTTCACATTTTCTAATATGCTGCTAGTATAATGTTCAACAGTTATTGAAGTAGAAAAAAAATATTGCAAGGGTGAAACTTTTTATGACAATGGATTTAACCCTATTTACTTTTTTGGTATGTTTCTATTCTGTAATAAAACACATTTAACCTTGCTTTAACAATTTTGGGGGCCAATTTATACTAACATCTGGATAGCATCATAAACTGCCATATTTAGTGACTAGGTAAATATCTACTATACTTTCTAATGTCCTTCAAGTCACTAAATGATTTCAATTTCTAGTGATTCAATACTAATTTTGTTCATTAGAGAGTATTATATTTTTCTTTTAATCACAAAATGTCAGGTTTTGTTAAAGTTGACAAGATATAATTTTAGTTGACTCATTACCATTGTTCTTGTTGACTCAAATGTATTGCCATCTGTTTGGTGTTCTGTTCAAATTTGGTTTTTCATAATCAAATGCTATTTTTAAGTACCCATCTGTGTCGAGGTACTAAGCTCAGTATTATCCAAAGCAAGTTAGGCACAGTCTACCTTCTAGCCACTTGTAATCTGAAACATATCCTTACAGTCAATATGGATCAAGAAGGAGGGGAAAAACATAGCCTATACCATAAAAATGAAAGTATAATAGAGCTATACAAATAATGGGTCTACTGTGCATAAAACACCATGTTCTTGATGTTTTTGCCTTTGTATAGGTTTGTAATGGGTAGGGGTGGAAGAGTTGAAATAATAAGTAGTGAGGTTGCCTTTGTTTCTTTGTCTTGGTCAGGTTTTGTGCAAAAGACAAAATATTTAGAAAGTCTATGAAGGAAGAAATTATATATACCCATTAAAAGTGAGAAGGCAACAAACTGAATAGGTGAAAAGCCATGCCTGAATGACCTTATGAATGAGAAAGGAGTAAGTAGAGGGCTAGGTGTATTGGGTCCTTAGAAGGGCAACAGTCACACATTGACCATATTGTAGGCAAACTCAGTAAGTTATCTTGGAAAGTTGGCAAGAGAATTTATGGGCATTTGTCCTCAGTTCTAGTGGAGTTATACTCATTGGAATTTTAATATTGAAAAGAAAACCAAAATAACTAGTTCTAAAAGTAGTACCTTGTGAATGTGAAGGAAGATCCCTTTGTTATGTTACATTTATAGTTATGCAGAAAGAGATTTGGTATATGACTGAAAGTTTATTATTACCACGAAGATTAATTCACTTTTTTGAAGCAATTTTCTTTAACTTGCCTTATTTGTGAGCATCTGTGTCATAAGACTGTCACAGTGTCATGAACCCAGTTTGTACAATATGTTAATAAGTTAATTCTTATGGCATAATATAATTTGTGGCTGGAGTTAAAACTGTGTTGACAATAGGAAGCTAGCCTTTCTTATCCTATATTTGTTTGTCTTCATTTTAATACCTTTTCTTAATACCCTAAAGTGGCTTCCTTTTTGAATGAAATATCCCTTTTATCATTGGCTTTAAAATTTTCCAACATTATTTCTCCCTTACCAAACTTCCTTTATCACCTGCAATACATCAGTTAGACTCTCAGCTTCATTCCCCTAAAACTATCTCCTGCACCTGTTTGACTTACCTTTGAGCCCTCATATCAGTTAATCATTTAATCAACCAGCATTTGTTAATTGCTTACTATACATCCCTGCCAACAAGGAATTTACATTCTAATTGGGAAGACAACCTGTATATATTTATATACCTATTTAGGTACATAGAAGGGGTGGGTGTGTCTGTGTATTCCCCACAGTGCCAGGCAGGAGAGGCCACCTGCAGGAATTGCATTTTGAAGAAAGCCTGGAAAAGCCATCCTTCACCTATTAAGTCCACAAAATAGTACTGCATACCAAGAGATTTGTTACACAAAAGAAAAACAAACAATTCTGTCCTCATTGAACTTAGAGTCCATTAAGAGAGATGTAGTAAACACGTGTACAAAGAAAAACTTAGGAATATAACAGAAATACATAAAGTTATAGCCCCTACCCCCATAAAGGGGAGGGGGGAGGGAAGCTGTCTTTTCCAACTTTATATCATCTCTTGAATATACATATACCTGTCCCCTCCTCTCCTGGGACACTGCCTCAGCCCTGGTATAGGCCTTCATCACCTCATGCATGGACTACTGCAGTAACCTTGGGGTTGAACTTCCTGCCATAAATCTCCTTTCTCCATTTTCCACTTACCTGTCAAAGTGATCTTCCTAAAGAGCTAGTCAGACCATGTCATCTCCCCATCCACCTACTCAGTAAATTCCAGTGGCTCCCTATAAACCAGAGGATCAAATATAAAATCCTTTGTTTTGTGTCCAGAGCCCTTCATAACTTGCTCTCCCTTCCATCTTTCTGTTCTTCTTACACCCTGTACCTTATTCTTATAGTCTATGATCCAGGGACACTGACCTTCCTGTTCCTCAAACAAGATACTCCATCTTCTGACTCCAGGCATTTTAAACTTGCTGTCTCCCATGTCTGGAATAATCTCTGTCATCATCTTTGCTTTCTGGCTTCCTTTAAATCCCAGCTAAAATCCCACCTTCTACAGGAATCCTTTCTTAATCCCTCTTAACTTTAATGCCTTCCCTCTGTTGATGATTTCCAATTTATCCCACATATGGGTTGTACAGTCATTTGTATGTTGTCTTCCCCATTAAATTATGAGCTTCTTGAGCTTCAGGACTATTTTTTCCCTTCCTTTGTCTCCTCAGTGCTTTGCACAGTACCTAGCATGTAGTAGGTGCTTAATAAATGTTTATTGACTGACTGTGAAGATGCAAACCTACAGGAATATTGGGGAGATGAAAGGTTTTGATGAATTTGGAGTGGGCCCTAATGACAGCATAGTGAAATGAGGTTCATATGGCTGAGTAATGATCACTTTCAGAATTTTAAAAATGATTAAGAAATGATCTGGCAGTGAGAAATAATAAGGCTAAGGCTTAGTAGTTTAGGAAATATATAGGTATTTTGTGCATTGATGTATTTTTTGTCTACGTTCCAAATATAAGTGGAAATTGATCCTGTCTCCATTTTTTAAAGCCAGTAGCATAAATCCTAGTTTATTTGTGGCAATAAGGACCATGGGAGGGGAGGGAATGAGGCATGGATAAATTTAAGAAAGGAAATCATGAGATCATTCATCAGCAAAATTTATTTTGTGCACCTAATTTCATTTCTTTCCATAACTTGTCAGTGGAGGTGGTATGCCATGAAATGATAAAAGAAATAGTATCTTTCATAGAATGTCTTCAGATACATTTTAGCAAACCTTTGATGCACTTGACTTTTAAAATGACATATCATGTTAAGCTCAGTAGGTGGTTTAACTATAATGACAAGTCAAGATGTTCCACTTAAAATAATATTTTAAGGAACCAAAACCAGTGGTTAAGGCAGGACTTGAAAGAAAGAAAAAAGATGACTTATAAAGGTTTAACTGAAAATATTGGTAGCTGCCTTTTATCAAATAGTTTTTTAACTAGTAGCAAAATGAAGGTAACTGTTAACTACTACATGGCTGGTATTTTATCCAGCTACCTAGCAAGCTAGCTGTGGTTTGCTGTCTTTATGGAATGAAAATGACAGTATTATGATACTCCACCACTCTTCTAAAAGCCCCATCCAAATCCTTAGGTCTTGAAACCAAACTACTGAATTGTTGCCCTTTCCAAAGAAGGGAATGTATATAAAATCATGACTGAAATAAAAAAGCAGAAGCTACTTAAAATAGTACCTAGTTGTTTGGTATTTGACCAAAGGAAAAAATTGGGAGTTTCAAATAGAACATTTTATTTGGTCAAGGGAGTTTTAAGGGGTGTGACCAAAAAAAAGGCAGATGCTATTAAGGATTTAGGGAATTAAGATTTAAAGAGTTCTTACTTGTATAGAATGAAAAAGAAAAACTAAGTAGGAAAAAGGCTAACTTAAGAGAAAAAAATCATTTAGTTCATGGAAAGAGTCAAATTAATAAGAAGGCAGCAGCAGGCCAGTCTTGGAACAGCCTTAATTTATACTTCCTTCCCTTCTTTCCTACACTTCCCCCATTTCTTTGCCCTTTCTGAGCCCACAAGTAAAAAGAGAAAATACCCATTATATTCATTATTTTCATTTAAAAGATACGCATTTTAAAGGTAGTTCTTTAATCTGTATGAGTTCCCAGCACAAGAAAGATGGAAATAGAATTATCACTATATCTTTTTCAAATTCTGATCTATTTTGTTAAAGATTAGCAAAGATTATATCTTTTTGAATTACTTTTAACCCAGTACAGTATATCCTGTTTTAAAAGTTGCTCTGTTCTGTTTTGACACTGTGTAATTAGAAAACACACGTAAGGTTGGACTTCATTGGTATCTGGAGTGGTTGAGTCTTGTACCTGTTTGTCTAATCTGTGATTGGCTGAAGCTGTTGCTAAGCTTGTTTCTTTGTTCTTGGGCAAAGTTAAAAGTTGAGTGTGACCTATTTGAAGTGCATCTGGCTAGCCTTGCCTGTGCTCTGCTCTGTTTCATCTATATACTATAATTCTTTTCAATTGTATTACTTTTCATTTAAATCTTTTAAAAAACCATTTGTGAATTTATTTTGCAGTGCTCTTCAGTTTTAGTTTGTATATTGTGTGTGTATACTAACATACACATTTCTATATTGCACAGTTACATGTTTTGATTTTATTTGATGAATCTTTATAAGCCTTTGAATCTATTGACATAAAGTAAATTTAAATTGTCAGGATGTTTAAAAAGCTTGGCTTATAAATTATGAAAATGACAAATTCTTTACAAATAATTTTTGAAACTTCTATATTTGGATTTTTGGCTTTTAGTAGTCTGCAGGTGTTTATTTGCTTGTCAGATGATTGCAATGTAAGATGTTTTTCACACAGTTATACTCTGGCACATTTCATGTCTCCTGGTGATTACATGTTTTTCCTTATTAGTTTTGAGTAGGACACAGGCTAAGCAAATGTGAGTTCTCCTGAAAAACTTCACTGGTTTGTAGTCTGTAGGACCCTTCAAGGAGTGTAAAAGTTCCAAAAATAATACCCCCTGGGAATTGCATCATCTTCTTAATTTTGTTTAAGTCACCTAGATATCCCCATGAAAACCTGAGTTCAAAATTGGGCTAAGATACTAAATGTGTGATTGTGGACAGACAATTTAACCTTTCTGAGCCTCAGTTTCTTGATCTATAAAGTGGGGATAATAATAGTACCTACCTCTTGGCTTAGTTGTCAGAAATAAATGAGATAATATTTATAAAGCACGTTGCAGACCTTAAAGCCATATATAAGTGCTAGCTGTTATTATTGTTGTTATGGTTCTTGTTCAGTCCAAAGGAAGAAAAGAACTTTGGAAAAACTTCTCTCAGGAATCTCTTGGAATCATTTGAAGCTTCCATCTCTCGGGTGTTCTCTGGGTCTCTAAGTATGGTCCAAATCCAGAGTAGATTGGCCAAGAAGCTGGAGTGGGTCCTCCAAGTCTGCCTAGAATAACTAAGGTTGAAATCCTAGAAGTCATTGTGCAATTATAAGATTTGGTTCATATAGTGGCAGATATTAGGAAGAGGGTTGGGATGAAATTAGGAGACCTGGATGGTAGTACTGGTTCTGTCAGTAACTGTGTGACTTTAGCAAGTCTCTTAAACTCTTAGAGCCAGTTTTCTCAATGGTTAAGAATTATTTGCATTACTTTCTCACCAGGCTTTTCTGAGTACCAGGGAAAGTACTTTGTATATCTTAAAGCATTATGTAAATGTCAGTTGTGATTCTGTTTTCATTGACAGGGAAACTGTAAATATTGGTATAGTTTAGTGCTTCCAGTAAAACAATTGGTCACTAAATAATGTTTCACATTTAGAGTACTCACAACTAGACTAATATATATATATATATAATTAAATAAACTGTGATTCTGAGCATCTCCTGAACCCTTTTCTATCATTCTGCCTTTCTACCTGCAGAAGTGATAAGAATTCTGAAGACTATTTAGTGTTTTTCTTTGCTTTTTTTTTTTTTTGAGGGGAAAAGGCAGGGCAATCGGGGTTAAGTGACTTGCCCAAGGTCACATAGCTAGTAAGTGTTAAGTGTCTGAGGCCAGATTTGAACTCAGGTCCTTCTGACTCCAGGACCAGCACTCTGTTCACTATGCTACCTAGCCACCTCTAATGCTTTTCTTTAGTTCATGGGTTGCCATGTCCAAAAAATTTTTTTATAGAGGCTTACCTATTGATGCTGAGCCTCTCTATACTTAGCTAGACTGAACCTTGGTTAGTAGACATAGTCTGTTATCACTGTACTTGAAGCCTTTTCAGCATGATAGGGTCTAGGAAAACTTTCACTGGTGTAGCCTCTGAGATTGCTGGGTCACCCCCAAATGAAGACAAAGCATCATGGAAAAATATGTTAAGACAAATAAGATGTTTCCCACCAGCAAGGAGTTTATAATTTGTTAGTTCAGCCTTTTGCTGGGCAAATTGTAAACACTTAATAAAGAACAAATCAATTTGTTGGACCTTTTACAAATATAAGGACTTTGTTATTAGTTATATTGTTAAAAGCAAAGTTTAAAAAAAAAGGCCAAAAAATCAATTGGCCTAAAGAGACCTTTAGAAGTTGTGAATACCCAGATTATAGATAAGACAGTCTTTAAAATAGCTGGATGTTTGTTTTTAGGGAAGAATCTTACTCAAGAATACATTTTCCTATGTAACAAAACTCATTGTGGAGAAATTCTCTATTAAATTCCTCTTTTATTGAGTCAGATTATTCTGTTTTGTTTAATGGAGATAAAGAATAAGATCTTAGGACTCACTATAAAGCTATTAAAATTATATTTCACCTACGTTATAGATTAAGTGGTTTTTTTTAATGAACTAGTCTGAGACTCTTAACAACCATTTATAACATGGTTCCTATGAGAAAAAAGCATTCTGAACTTCCAAACAACTGACACTGAAACTTGGAACACAAGTTTGGGAGACTCCCTATATTTCTAAAGATCTGTTACAGAAATTTTTAAATGCTATATGTTTATGAACTTAGGAAGAAAAGAAAACATAAGCATTGAACAGAAGACATTTCAACTCATCACGATTACTAATGTACTCAACAACAAATGTAAAGGAAACAACAAAAAACAAAAAGCAAAAAAGGTAGTGACTGAGAGAACAATATTAAACTAAGGTCAGAGTGCTGAAGAATCAAAATGTACCAAGAATTTAATGCTGAAAATGGAAAA
Source organism: Pseudochirops corinnae (assembly GCA_028646515.1). Lineage (NCBI taxonomy): Eukaryota > Metazoa > Chordata > Mammalia > Diprotodontia > Pseudocheiridae > Pseudochirops > Pseudochirops corinnae. Next base: position 294 of record JAQQSV010002731.1, on the reverse strand, counting down.
AGTGCTTAGCAGAGAAGCTATATATATAAAAACAGGAAGATATGAGTGGAGGAAGAGAAATCTGTACAAAATTAGTAAACAGAAGTAATCTTATGAGCCAGCATTAATGCTAAATGAAATATTTTATGTGACAGCAGAGAATTTCTCCAAGAAATTTCAAGTGCCACATGCATCTAACAAATTCAACTCCTAGTTACTCTTCTTTTTATTTTTTTATTTTTAAATTTTATTATAGTTTGCATCATTCATTTCCACAAGATTTTGAGTTACATATTTTCTCCCCCTCTTTCCCCC